>CAUJNA010000850.1:0-67500 GCA_963377175.1 Effrenium voratum
TGTGCGAGGCCGCGGGCCACAACGCGCGGTGAGCCGCGGCCCGGGCGTGGTGCCCGAACGGCAGCCCGCCACCGACAGGTGGCCTTAAACAGAATTACCCTAAACCCTATGCCTTACAAGGCCCAGAACGGCTCCATCCTCCTTTACATTGGCATGATAAAACGGCCATCGGCCTTGATAAAACGGCCATTGGCATTGATATTGAAGCCAGCCTTGATAAAATGGCCATCGGGGCTGGCTTTGAGCTAAAACTGTCCAGCTTGTGCCCCGGCTCCTTTACTTTGGCTTGATAAAACGGCCATCGGCCTTGATAAAACGGCCATTGGCTTTGATATTGAAGCCAGCCTTGATAAAATGGCCATCGGGGCTAGCCTTGAGCTAAAACTGGCCAGCTTGTGTCCCGGCAGGACCTGTTTGTCCCGGGAAGCTAATTTCTGTCCTGGGATGCCGAGAAGACTTTAAATGGTTATCCTTGATAAACATGGCCACTGGCCAAGCCACTTGTGGCTGAGGTTTCCTTTCGTTTCTTCTCGAAATCTGAAATTTGTCCATGGCCCGGCCGTTGATAAATTCTTTACACGGGAAATGGTAAAAATTGCAATCCGTGCTCCAAATCCAGATACTTGGCCACGGCTGCGTTACTTAGTCTCTGAGACAAGCATATGATTACTGGCAGGATCAACCAGGTTTCCTTTCTTCTCGGAAACTCAAATTTGTACATGGCCCGGCCGTTGATAAATTCTTTACACGGGAAATGGTAAGAATTGCAATCCGTGCTCCAAATCCAAAAATCTGGCCACGCCTGCATTATTTAATCTTTGAGACAAGCATATGATTACTGGCAGGATCAACCAGGTTTCCTTTTATTTCTTCTCGAAATCTGAAATTTGTGCATGGCCCGGCGGTTAATAAATTCTTTACACGGGAAATGTTAAGAATTGCAATCCGTGCTCCAAATCCAAAGATCTGGCCACGCCTGCATTATTTAATCTTTGAGACAAGCATATGACTACTGGCAGGATCAACCAGGTTTCCTTTTATTTCTTGTTCGCGCATGGCCCGGCAGTTGACAAATTCTTTACACGGGAAATTGTAAAATTTGCCATCCGTGAATTACTTAGTTTTTGAAACAAGCATATGACTATGGCAGGATTAACCAGGTTTCCTTTTATTTCTTCTTGAAATCTCAAATTTGTGCGTGGCCCGGCTGTTGATAAATTTTTTGTACGGGAAATGGTAAAAATTGCAATCCGTGCTCTAAATCCCGCAATGCCTGAATTGCTTATTCTTTGAAACAAGCGTATCATTTCGTCGCATCAGCTACGGAGCGCTACCTTGCCTTGTCCATATTGGCAACGCGGGGACAATTGCACGGAAGGCGGCGGAGAGCTCCGGAGACTGCGGCACAAACCCATGGGTGGCGCCAACCCTTTGAAACAAGCATATGAGTGCTGGCAATGCGGGGATTTTGCCATGGCTGAATCACACGGAACGCGTGAATTGCTTGCGCCGCATCCAGAGGCTGCGGCACAAACCCAGCCAACCGTTTGAGACAAGCGATTTGGCCATTGCTGAATCACACGGAACGCGTGAATTCATTGGCGGCGGAGAGCTTGTTGTGCCGCGTCCGGAGACTGCGGCACAAACCCATGGGTGGCGCCAACCCTTTGAGACAAGCGTATGAGTACTGGCGATGCGGGGATTTTGTCATGGCTGAATCACCCGGAACGCGTGAATTCAAAGGCGGCGGAGAGCTCGTGCCGCATCCGGAGACTGCGGCGCAAACCCATGGGTGGCGCAGTCGCTTGAGTACTGGCAATGCGGGGATTTGGCAATGGCTGAACGGTGAGTTCATAGGCGGCGGACCAAGCTCCGCATCCGGAGACTGCGGCACAAACCCATGGGTGGCGCCAACCGCTTGGAAACGTGTGGTTGTTTGTGTGTGGACAGTGCAGTGTTGTCAAGTTGGCAGGGGCTGCAGATTTGCAACCTCTCTTGCTTTGGCCAATGAGTGGTCAAGTCTTGCAGGTTGAGGCTGGGCCTTCGTCAACTCTTGCAAAGTGGGTTGCAGTTTTGACAGCCTTGCACCAACCTGCCCAGTCCCACACTGCAATCAAGACTGCAGTTGCAACCCTGGGCAGATTGGTGTAGTGAGTTGGAGTGGCGTGTTAAGTTTTGCAGTGATGGTGCTGCTTTTGCAACCAAGTGGAGCATGGTCAGGTTGGCAGGGGCTGCATGGCCAGATCTGTTTTGCAATCAAGACCTGCAGTTGGAACTTTCTGCAGATTGGTGTGGTGCTGCAACGCTTGCAAGTGGGTTGCAGTTTCACAGCCTTGCAGTGTTGGAGCTTTGGCAGTGCGCAGCCCTGCCAAGTCTGTCTTGCAGACTGGACACATTTGCAACTCAGTCTGGCTTGGAATTTTGAGTGGTTGCAGTTTAAAAGTGTTGGACTTGCTTCAGTGCAGTGTGGGAACATGGTCAGGTTGGCAGTGCTGAGAACTTAGTTTCAGTTCTGAAGTTGGGCAGCCTGCTGGCCAAGCATGTGGCTTGGCAGCCTTGCGGCAGTGGCAAGGAGTTGCCAGTCATCCAAGTGTGTTGGAGGCTTATTGGAACTCTTGCAGGCAACAGCCACCCTGGAATGTTGGAGCTTTTTTTGGCAGGGGACGCCTTGCAGTGACCAGATCTGTTTTGCAATCAAGACCTGCAGGAACCCTGGGCAGATTGGTGTAGCTGGGCACTTTGGCCAGTGAGTTGGAGTGGTTTGACATGCAATGTTGCAACCTTGCCAGGTGACAGCTTTGCTTGGGCAACAAGTTGGAAACTTGCAGTGTCATTGGAATTCTTGCAGACTGGGCACATTTGCAACTTGCCAGGCCTGTAGTTGGGCAGTCTTGCTGGGCCAGCGCAGTGTGGAACAGGGGCAGGTTGGCAAGTTTGAGTGGTTAGAGGTCTTGCAGTGGGCTGTTTTGCAATCAAGACCTGCGCTTGGAACCTTGTGCAGCTGGGCAGCCTTTGGCCGAGTTGGAGTGGACAAGTCTTGCAGGTTGAGGCTGGGCCTTAGTGCTGCAACTCTTGCGAGGTGGGTTGCAGTTTCGGCCATCCTTGCATTTACACATTTGCAACTTGCCAGGCCTGTAGTTGGGTTCTTGCTTATTCAGTGCAGTGTGGAACTGGGCAGGTTGAGCTCAAAAGTTGGATTTTCTTACAGTGCAATGTTGAGCATGTCAGGTTGGCAGGGTCTGTTTTGCAATCAAGACCTGCAGTTGCAACCCTGGGCAGATTGGTGCAGTGAGTTGGAGTGGTTTGTCAAGTCTTGCAGTGATGGTGCTGCTTTTGTCTCCAAGGGCTGGCCAAATCTGTTTTGCAATGAAGACCTGCAGTTGGAACCCTGTGCAGATTGGTGCGGCAGTGGCCTTGGCTGCAACGCTTGCAAGTGCAATATATTTTAAGTATTTCTTATATATAATAATAAATAAAAAAATACTCAGCAAAAAAAAATATATAATAGAATTTTGCGGAATATATTTATTTAATAAAAGTATTATATTTTATAAACTATATAATATATATAAAAATTCAATAAAATATAAAAAATAATAAATATTTTATTTTTTAGTTTTTTTATAATTATTATTATTATTATTATTTTAAAAAAAACCTTATATTTTTTATTTAAAAAATATATTGCAAAATAAAAAAGCGAAATATTATATATATATATAAATATTTAATACAAAATTACATAATTATATTTTAATATCATTAAACTTCTATTCCAAAATTAATCGGTTTTTCTTCCTCTTTAATTTCCTCCTAATCGACTCCAAGAAAAAATTGATACCAAAACTAAAAACATTCTTCCCTCCAAGAAAGGGCTCATGCCAAGACGGTCTTTAAACAAGAACCTTGCCCCAAGGCCAAAAACAATATCTATTCCAAAAAAAGATCCTGCCCCAGGACCCACCGGTTTGTGTTCCCCCTTGGCTCCCTTCCTGGCCGGCTCCAGGAAGGGATTCATGCCAAGGGGGCATTATTCCAAAAAAATTAAAAACTAAACCAAACAACAACCCTAACAAGGCAAACAAAACAAAGACAGGAATGCCTAGGCTTCACCAACCAGCAGCCACAACTCCAAAAACCAGAGAACCACCAACACACACACACAAACACAAGCCCAAACACACACAAAAAACACAAACACACAAACACAAACACACAAACACAAACACAACACAAACGTACACACACACACCACACAAAAACACACAAGCACCAACACAAACACAAACACACAAACACAACAAACATACAACCACACAAACACACAAACACACCAAACCACACTTACACACAAACACAAACACAACACAAACACACAAACAACAAACACAAACACAAGCACACACACACACAGTTAGCACAAACACACACACACCAGCACTTTACAAACACACAGAACAAACACCAACACAAAAAACAAACAAAACACCAACTTTTACAAAAACACAGCACACACACAAACAAACAAAACACCAACCCAAACAACACAAACAAACACAAACAACACACAAATACAAACACAAACACAACCACAACACAAACAGCAAATCACACAGATCACACACAACACATCAAACTGACTTAAACAACTTGAATTTTAAATGTTGCAACTTTAAGCTGCCAAGCCACAAACCTTTTCTTTAGAACTCAACCAACACTTCTTAACACTACTGCACCACACACAAACAACCACACGCAAAACCACACAACCAACAACACCACCCAACACACCCAAACCACCCAACCACCCAAAAACCCACCCTAACCCACCAAACCACTTATAGTGCTGAAGGGCAAGTTTTGGCTGGAGGTGTACCCAAAGATTGGAGCAAGTTGAAGTGGTTTGTTAAGTCTCTAGTAATGTGTGTGGCTGGGTTTGTGTGTGTGTAAGACAAAACTTAAAAAGACATTTTTGAGGGTTCAAGTGCGTTTTAAATGTGTGTGCCTTTACTTGACTTGAACAACTCCAACAATTCCAAGAGTAACTGAGTTGATTGCAAAAAAGACCACTGCAGTCTGCCAACTTCACCATACAGCCTTGACAAACTTGGGCCAAAAAAGGCTTTAGAGACTGCAGATTTGCAACCTTTCTTGCAGTGGCAATTTGGAGGTTAGCTGTTGTTAAGTTGTCTTGCAGGCTGGATCTGTGTGGTCAAGTCTTGCAGGTTGGGCCTTAGTTTTCTCTTGCAAACTGGGTCGCAGTTTTGGCAGCCTTGCAGTTGACACATTGCAACCTAGTCCAGACTCTGCCAACTGGCGCAGAACAGTGCATAGCAAATCCAACTTTCAAGCTTTGGGTTCCATTGCAACATCTCCAACCAAACTTGCCACGAGTGGTTTGGGTGGTTTGGGGAAAGGGTGCTTTGGGGAGGGGGTGGTTTGGGTGGTTTGGGGGTGGAGCTGGTTGGTTTGGGGGTGGAGCTGGTTGGTTTGGTGTGTGGTTGGGTTGTGCGGTGGTTGGTGTGGTTGTTTGCGTGGGTTGTTAAGTTGGCAGGGGCTGCAGATTTGCAACCTCTCTTGTAAGTGGTCAGGTTGAGGTTGGGCCTTCGTCAACGGTTGCAGTTTTGACAGCCTTGCAGTTGACACAATGCAGACCTGGCCCAAAACAACACCTGCCAACCTGACATGCTCAACATTGCACTGTAAGCAAGTCCAACTTTTGAGCTTTGGGCCCACTGCAAGATCTCTAACCTTGCCAACCTGCCCAGTTCCACACTGCAATCAAGACTGCAGTTGCAACCCTGGGCAGAGTGGTGTAGTGAGTTGGAGTGGCTTGTTAAGTTTTTGCGAGTGATGGTGACTCTTTTACAAACCAAATGAGCATGTGGCTTGGCAGGGGCTGCATGGCCACATCTGTTTTGCAATCAAGACCTGCAGTTGGAACTTTCTGTAGATTGGTGTGGCAGTGGCCTTGGTGCTGCAACAGACTGGACACATTTGCAACTCAGTCTGGCTTGGAATTTTGAGTGGTTGCAGTTTCAAAGTGTTGGACTTGCTTCAGTGCAGTGGGAACATGGTCAGGTTGGCAGTGCTGTAAACTTAGTTTCAGTTCTGAAGTCGGGCAGCCTGCTGGCCAAGCATGTGGCTTGGCAGCCTTGCGGCAGTGGCAAGAAACCTTGGGCAGAGCTGGAACTGGAGTTGCAGTCATCCAAGTGTGTTGGAGGCTGGCCTTATTGGAACTCTTGCAGGCAACAGCCACCCTGGAATGTTGGAGCTTTTTTGGGCCCAAGTTTGTTGAAGCTCATGGGAAGCATGGTCAAGTTGGCTGGGGACGCCTTGCAGTGACCAGATCTGTTTTGCAATCAAGACCTGCAGTTGGAACCCTGGGCAGATTGGTGTAGCTGTAGCTGGGCACTTTGGCCAGTGAGTTGGAGTGGTTTGACAAGTCTCGTGTTGAGGCTGGGCCTTATAATGCTGCAACTCTTGCAAAGCGGTTGCAGTTTTGCACAGCCTTGCAGTCTTGGAGCTTTGGCAGTTGCGCAGCCGTGCCAAGTCTGTTTTGCAACCAAGGCTTGCAGTGTTGGACTTTGGCAGATTTGCAATGTTGCAACCTTGCCAGACTGGGCACATTTGCAACTTGCCAGGCCTGTAGTTGGGCAGTCTTGCTTGGCCAGTGCAGTGTGGAACATGGGCAGGTTGGCAAGTTTGAGTGGTTAGAGGTCTTGCAGTGGGCTGTTTTGCAATCAAGACCTGCGCTTGGAACCTTGTGCAGCTGGGCAGCCTTTGGCCGAGTTGGAGTGGACAAGTCTTGCAGGTTGAGGCTGGGCCTTAGTGCTGCAACTCTTGCTAGGTGGGTTGCAGTTTCGCACAGCCTTGCAGTTGACACATTTGCAACTTGCCAGGCCTGTAGTTGGGTTCTTGCTTATTCAGTGCAGTGTGGAACTGGGCAGGTTGAGCTCAAAAGTTGGATTTGCTTACAGTGCAATGTTGAGCATGTCAGGTTGGCAGGGTCTGTTTTGCAATCAAGACCTGCAGTTGCAACCCTGGGCAGATTGGTGCAGTGAGTTGGAGTGGTTTGTCAAGTCTTGCAGTGATGGTGCTGCTTTTGTCTCCAAGGGCTGGCCAAATCTGTTTTGCAATCAAGACCTGCAGTTGGAACCCTGTGCAGATTGGTGTGGCAGTGGCCTTGGCTGCAACGCTTGCAAGTGGGTTGCAGTTTTGCGCAGCCTTGCAGTGTTGGAGCTTTGGCAGTGTGCAGCCCTGCCAAGTCTGTCTTGCAGACTGGACACATTTGCAACTCAGTCTGGCTTGGAATTTGGAGTGGTTGTTTAAAAGTGTTGGACTTGCTTCAGTGCAGTGTGGGAACATGGTCAGGTTGGCAGTGCTGAGAACTTAGTTTCAGTCCTGAAGTTGGGCAGCCTGCTGGCCAAGCATGTGGCTTGGCAGCCTCAGTGGCAAGAAACCTTGGGCAGAGCTGGACCTGGAGTTGCAGTCATCCAAGTGTGTTGGAGGCTGGCCTTATTGGAACTCTTGCAGGCAACAGCCAGGCTTGAAGCTGGGCAGCCTGCCGGGCAGCAGATGGGCAGGTAGGCATGTGGCTTGGCAGCTTGCAAGTCTTGCAGTGTGGAACCTTACACCCTGGAATGTTGGAGTTTTTTTGGGCCCAAGTTTGTTGAAGCTCATGGGAAGCATGGTCAAGTTGGCAGGGGACGCCTTGCAGTGACCAGATCTGTTTTGCAATCAAGACCTGCAGTTGGAACCCTGGGCAGATTGGTGTAGCTGGGCACTTTGGCCAGTGAGTTGGAGTGGTTTGACAAGTCTTGCAGTGTTGAGGCTGGGCCTTATAATGCTGCAACTCTTGCAAAGCGGTTGCAGTTTTGCACAGCCTTGCAGTCTTGGAGCTTTGGCAGTTGTGCAGCCGTGCCAAGTCTGTTTTGCAACCAAGGCTTGCAGTGTTGGACTTTGGCAGATTTGCAATGTTGCATCCTTGCCAGGTGACAGCTTTGCTTGGGCAACAAGTTGGAAACTTGCAGTGTCATTGAAATTCTTGCAGACTGGGCGCATTTGCAACTTGCCAGGCCTGAAGTTGGGCAGTCTTGGTTGGCCAGTGCAGTGTGGAACATGGTCAGGTTGGCAAGTGTGAGTGGTTAGAGGTCTTGCAGTGGGGCCCAAAGTTCAAAAGTGTTGGACTTGCTTGACAGTGCAGTGTTGAGCATGAGCATGGTCAAGTTGGCAGGGGCTGCAGGTTTGCAACCTCTTGCAGTGTAGATCTGTTGTGCAATCAAGACCTGCGCTTGGAACCCTGTGCAGATCGGTGCAGCTGGGCAGCCTTTGGCCGAGTTGGAGTCAAGTCTTGTGTTAAAACCCTCTAGGCCCCGTGCCGAAATTGGGTAGCTGTTCTGAGGTCCTTGTTGGTGTTGCTTCCCAAGTTCCATTGATCGCCATTTGGCTCAAGACACAATTGAGGTTCAAGATCTGATGTGTGACTGCAGACCTACGTGATCGGCATTAAGAGCGAAAACAACTGCTTGCGCTGCATTTGTCAGGACTACTGTTGTAACTATCATTCCTTCTTCCATACAACGTTTACACGGGTTCGGCTATAACGGCATCGTCCGTATACACCTTTCTACGTGGTTGGTATTACAGCTTGAGGGTTCGGTGCATAGCGTCCCACGGGACGTCACCTTGCCGTCTCTTGACAGGTTATCAGCTGTAACTACAAGCTCTACACTGGACTGGGAGACAGCTGGTTTATTGCGGGTACAGGGACAATAAAGGAACGATACCCTACACAGTACAATGGCGTCTTCGGCGAGCCCAAGTACTGCAACTTTTGGGAACAGCAGCTCAGAGGGATCCAATGGATTGATGGCTCTTCCTGCGGTGATGGTTATGGTTGCGGATTCACAGGATGAACCTGGGAGCGGAGGTTCCGCGCTATTCAGCGACATATCTACTCCCACAAGATCATGGAAGCAGATCGATGTTCATCAGGAGTCGAAGAAAAGAGAATCCCCACCGATAAGATCATCATCTTCGCCTGCGACACCACGGACGTCGCAGAAGGGCGTGAGATCGACATCGAAGGGTGGGAGGTCAAAATCACCCACCAGTGCAGATTTTCGCGCCGTGATCAAAGAGAAGAATAAGTTGGAGGTGGAGATCGGGGAATATCAGAAGACACTTGATGAAATGTCGGCAGCAATGGCGAATCTTAACCAAGAAGACTATGGAAGCACCATCCGGATCCAGGAGCTGGAAAGACGATGCGAGATTGCCAGCAAGCAGTCGGGACATCTAGTGAGTCACCACCAACACCACATGGCTGAGGCATGGCGCAAGTTTGTGGAAGAAGCCCAACAGATGCGCAAGGTGGAAATGAACGCATTTCAGTACGGGGAGAAGAAAGACATGGAGTCGAATATTATGATGCAACAGATGAGGCAAGCTGAAGGAGCTATCATGGAGCAGAAGCGGGAGATTGCATTGATGAGATCCTACATGGCAAGCGAGAAGTCGGCCGCGCAGGAATCAGCTATACGTGCAAATCAGATACACCGTGAGGCTTCACAACAGATATCAGCTTATCAGCAACAGATCAGGGGCATAGAATCTTCTACATCTATCGAGAAGTTCAACGAGGAGGAGATGGTCCAAAGTCTGAAATCACAGTTGGAGCATGCACTCGTCAAGCGCCCCGAGACGTACTCTTTGGAGGACTCCAGGGAACAGCTGATGACGAGGCTGAATGACGTTACAGTATTTGCGGAACAGGAATCGAAGAGAGCAGATTGCTTGCTTCGCGAAAAAGAAGAGATTGTCAAACAGTATGAGTCCGACGTGTCGATGAAGGACCAGATGATTGCTGTCGAAGGTGGTCATCGTCAGGATGCGATCTTGGAGTTAGCCCAGGTCAAAGAAGAGAAACAAGAGGAACGATGCACGATGGACGAGAAGTCGAAGGAGGCTGAGTACTGGAGATTGACAGCTAAGGGAATGTACGATGAGTACCTCGAGGAGTTGCATGAGCTTCAGAGACAACTGAAGGAAAGAGAGGCGACGCTCAAGCAAGAAGAGAGTTTTGTACGCCAACTCGATGCTGACAACGAGGAACTACGTGCACACAAGAAGCTGGAGACGCAGGAAGCCTCCAGCAGCAAAGATGGACATCGTGAACGAGCAGTAGTGAAACGCGCTGAGGGAGGAACCCAGGCTAATTCAAATAGGATAGACAAGAAGGTGGCTGGGTCAGTCCCGTCATCGTCTTCAAATCAAATCCCTAATTCGTCGCTGATGCCATGTTCGATCCTCTTTCCGTCTTTCGGTGATCCAATGATCGATGTACACCTATCCCAGATGCAAGGGGTTGTTGGGCATGTCCCACAATCCACTACTACGACTGGTGGTGGTGATGGGGGGAGAAACAACGGTACTACGCCCCCATTGGATTACGGTGGATTCCCGCCCAAGGGGAATGGGCAGGGAGCGGGTCGACGTCAGTTGAGCCTCGCTGGTGGCGGAGGAGGACCTCCGGATGATCCACCCGATGATGAGGATGAGGATGACGACGACGAGGGAGATGAGGAAGACGAGGACGAAGAAGAGGAAGAAGACGATCGGACACGGAGGAGACGAAGGAGATCGAGAGATAACCGAGAGATCAAGAATGATCGACCGAGAATCTCGAGGAAAGAGGCCGAGAGAGTATCTATTCCGGCATGGCCAAAGATCCATCAACTTGACACCTGGAAGATGCAACTGCTGATGAATGTTCTGAGCGCATGTGCAGATCCAGATACCGACACATGGACGAAATGGCTGGAGCAGGCTCTTGGGTTGAACCCAGACCTGGAGTTGCTTAGCGATTCAGGTGGCGACAGATTTGCTACGATAGATATTAAGATGGCCATGGGCATGCAGAACATGCTGAAACAAGCACCTGACGAAGCCAAGGACGTATACCTCGATGCTACACGACACTCTGAACTACGACATCAACAAGGGGTGATCGTGAAGGGACGAGAGTTGGTGGCATTAGTTATGCAATCATTCAGAACTCCCGATAGAACGGATCTTGTCTACCACATCGAGCATTTATTCAACCTTGACTTTCCTGGCGACAAGAACTTGGTCATGTTCAGGAACAAATGGTATGATTTGCTGCTGAAGATGAGGAACGAGGACAGACCCAGTAAGCTGGCTCTCAGAGACATCCTTTACAGGAAGATCAAAGGGAGCAAGAAGATGGAGTTCGGCCTCAATGCCTACCATAGACTACCGGACAAGCCTCCTCAGAAGACGTATGAATTCTTATTGGCGTTGATCGACTATCAGATCAAGGCAGATCGGGAAGACCTGATGCTCGACATGAAGGAGAAATCGGTCAAGTCGATGATGAAGTCAGGCGGGAAGGATGCGGCACCAGCAACTGGCAAACAGGAGAACCAGGGTGGCAAGGGCAGAAAGGGGAAACCCGGTGGACCTGATGCCGCTCCTGTGCTCCCAAAAGCCAAGGCAAATGGCCACGCTGGCAAGAACGGCAAGTCCGACGGTGCCAGCGACAGAGGCAAGAGTCCGGGCGGAAGCAAGGATAACCCCTGCTGGTACCACTTCAAATCGGCGAAGGGGTGCGTGAAGGGGAATGAATGCACTTTTTCCCACAGCAAGAAGACGGAGCACAAGTTGGAGAGTATGTCCAAGGGGAAAGGAAAGGGCAAATCCAAGTCCAGATCATCGTCACCAAAGAGAGATGATGGAGCATGCTTCGCGTTTCAAAAGGGGAAGTGCGATAGGGGAAGCGCTTGCAAGTACAGGCATGAGCTCATCAAGAACAATTCAGCTCCAGCAACGTCAAATGACAAGGCGCAAGCCAAGTCGAAGGCTGCCGCCAAAGCCGCAGCGCCTGCCATTGCGAGGAGGGCCATCGCAATGCCTGCGATAGTCCTGAAGCAATCGGCTCCTGCAGGGACGGTAAGCTTCAAGAAGGACGTTGATCATGTCGAACCGGACGAAGCCGAGACTATCTACCACGAGCACGATGACGACGCGATGAGCGAATCATCGAGATGGTCTGGCGAGTCCGAGACCCCCGAGAAAATGGTGTGGTTCAAGGAAGTGCTCGAAGTCGACGAGAATGGGGAGATCACCTACCTCGAAGACGAGAGAAGACAATGGGAACGAAAAGGGGAATGGTACGGTTATGAGGACAATGAGAATGAGCCTTATCAGTACGTGTACGTCGATGAGAAGAAGTTCAAGAGCAGTGATCATCGTGAATTATCAGCCTATCAAGTCCAACGATCATTAATACGTGCGAAGATACTGAGAGAAGTGGTGGATGATATATACAAGAAGCACTACTTCCCGGTGACCAAGGAGAGCAGCATAATGTTCGTGTATGATCGGAACAAGGACGAGATTAAGGAATCGGCTGTCGACTGGAAGAAACAGCATGGTATGCCGAAGAACGTTTTCGCCATGTCAACGTGCATCAGCAAACGGGTGAAATGGTTGATGGACACCGGATGTGGTCACGATCTCATCGGAAGAGCCAAGGCGAAGAGCCTGGGTGTCGACATCGTGAAAGATGACGACGAGATCGTGTTCCAGACCGCAAATGGTTCCACTTCCACATCTGATGTGGCCAAGATAGTCGTGGACGAGTTGGACGAGACTGTCGAGCCGCATGTATTGGATGAGACACCCACGGTATTGTCAGTGGGAGGAGATGCATGAAGATGGGTTATGCATTTCACTGGATGCCTGGTAAACTACCTTTCATGGTTACGCCAAAGCAGGGATTCGTGCACTTGCAGGTCAAGGACGACATCCCGTACCTAGTGAGTGATGGTAAACTTCGGAGTAACAGGCATCGCCCTACGATAGGCGACCTCAAGGAGCACTTTTCGGAAGTATTGGCGATGGTAACGAACGACGAGGCAGATCAGGGAGGTGACGATGAGAACGACGTCACACCCGCCGCTGTCGGTGAGTCCCCAGAGGCCGAGGGCGAACACCACGACGGGGCATTCGACTTCGGGCCACCCGGAGGAGCCGGTCCGGTACGTCCGCCTCCCGTGGCTGAGGAAATACCTGTAGATGTTGGGTCAGTCCCGCATCGACATGGTGATGCCGAAGCTCACGAGGAAGAGGTTGATGAAGATGATCCAGATGCCGGAATCGAAGTAGACTTGTACGAAGGATCATCAATAAAGAGGAAAGTGGGAGTCCTCAAGAAGGACGCCAATTCCATAGCTCATTTGCTTACACACCGATACCGAAATCCCTTCTGCGAATCATGCGTCAAGGCAAAGATGAGACACTTCAGATCACGAACGGGAGCATTCAAAAGAGAAGTGAAGACGTTCGGTGACCTGGTGACGTTCGACTTTGTGACGGCATCAGGAGATCAAGAAGTGGAAGGCAGGTATGCGCTCATCATCCGGGACATATATACCGGAATTATCATGGCTTATCCCACCGCGAGAAGAGACACTGACTCAGTCGTCAGGGACAAACAAGCGCTCCTCTCTTTCGCCGGGAGGAAAATCACAAGCAGGTATAATTCGAATGACGCGGCCGCAGAACAATTCCCTTGCTGAAAGAACAAATCAATTCAACATCGACCAGACTTCGGCTTGTCTAGTACATGCCGGTCTACCCACGTGTTATTGGGTGCAGGCCATCACCACTCTGTGCCATCTCATGAACATCGAAGAGGTGAACGGATCGAGTGCATGGATGAGGCTGCATGGCGAGGATTTCAAGGGCGAGAAGATACCTTTTGGTGCGCTAGTGGACTTCAAGCCGAGCGAAGCACGAGGGGGAAAGAGGGAGAAGTTCGCGCCGAGAGGGGAAACTGGTATATTTGCTGGATATGTGTTGTGCACCGGTATGCATTGGGCAAACAAGTATCGTGCTTGGGCACTTACTGCATTTGCGGGTGCAGAGCTGAACATCAAGAAGGCAAAGGTTCCACCTCGGTTGAGAATGCCACATCAGACGGAGAGGATGATTCTGAAATCTCCTCTGACATTCCCAATACAACAGAAGTACAAAGTTGCCAACGAGACTTTGGAAGGAATAGAGATGTCTATCGATGCAATCGGTCTGGATGCACGTGACCGCCTGATCGAGGATGAGGACTACGAGCCTGAATTGCTGCAGAGTGACGAGAAGCGACTGCTTGACGATGAGGTCGATCAGATCGCGGGTCTACTGCTCGACGATGGCCCGGAGGTAATCGCCGGAGATCGGGGGGATCATGCAGGAGAAGAAGATGCTAGACCGAGCTCTTCAAAAGGGAAGGGAGATGGACACCCTAAGGGCGATGAGAAGGTTGTAAAGTCCGACCTTCCACACGTGTCAGTTGGACTACCTGGGGATGGCATCACGTACGTCAACGACGATGGCAAGGAGGTTAAAATCGACAAGGCCGGAAGACCGTATCCCGTCGGGAAGGATGGATTCAGGCTAATGAAGACATCGAGACCTCCGGAGTTCACTCCTGAAGAATGGAAGATGATGAGTAAATATTACACCAAAGAAGAGAAGGCCGAGGTGAAGGGCGGTGGCAAAAGGAAAGAAGAAGATCCCAAGGGTAAAGAGTCTGAGATTTCCGCGCCGGCAGAGGCACGGACATTACAGATGCCCGGTGGTAAGAGAATTCGAGCGATGCTTCGGAACCGCTGGGGTGGAATAGAATGGCAGTACAATTGGGGATTGCGGAAGAACATATCAAAGATCAAGAACCCAATGGATGGGAAGCACTTGGCTGAGCTTGAATGGTTCAGGATTGTTGTTAATCCTGTCGACGGGGTGGTTGTTCTCATGGATTCCAAACAGTCCCAAGACGTCATGAGACGAAACGTTCAGCTTGAGAAAGAATTTGAGTGTCTGGTGGTAATTTATGCCTGGAAGTTCAAGTCTGAGGAGCGATCAAAGTCGACTCCAAACTGGACGAAGGCGGTTGCATCAGTCATGGAGAGTCATAAAGACGAAGCTGAGACAGCATCGGGGACGGATCCATCGGTCGACGAATCGACGGACCTCACCTGGTATGAATGGGAGGAGTCTGCTGAGATAGTTTCTGGAAAAGTGCCACTCGCAATGCCTGCGATAGGCGAGGACGGTGAAGCCAAAAAGTACCCATCGATGCCGTGCGTGACTTCTGAGCGAATACAGCACAGAGAGAAGGCTGTGAAAGTTGTACGATTCTTCGACGCTTTAGTATCCAGGCCGGTAGGCCGGAAAGAGATGTTGACCAACCCTGATGCATTAGCATCAATGAAGAAAGAGTGGTCGGGATTAATCGACCAGGGGGTCTTCGATCTTGGCGCGGTGCGCGAATATGACGCTGTAGCCAGAGAAGCAAAAGCGAAGGGGGAGAAATACACATGGCTCGCGCACATGGCATTTGCGTTGAAAAGCACTCACAGTTGCCTGTTGGTGATCCTAAGAGGAAGTTCAAGGGTAGAGGCGTGTTGCTGGGGAACCAAGTGAAGAACCAAAGCTTTGAGGCTGCGATGTTTCAAGATTTGGGGAACTCCCCTGCTTCATTTGAAGCCTCGCGTTGGGCGGATTTTCTGGGTTGTCATGATGGCTGGGATGTGCAGATGGCCGACGCTGTTCAGGCGTATATACAGGCCACCTTGAGAGGCACGCCGTGTTGGATTGAATTGCCACCGGAGGCCGTGCCAAGTGAATGCAAATGGGATAAGTACAGAAGACCAGTCGTCCCGTTGAGGAAGGCGCTGTACGGACACCCAGATGCGGGAACATTTTGGGAGCAGCACTGCGATGAGTCGGTGCGTGCCGTTGGTTTTGAGCCCATCGGCGAAGAAGGGCCTTCAGTGTACATTCATGAAAAGCTCCAGCTTGTTCTGGTTGTGTATGTCGACGACTTCAAAATGGCAGGGCCGCAGAAGAACCTTGCCCAAGGGTGGAGCATGTTGCGTACACGTTTGAAGATTGAGCCCGATACTGGACTTGACATGTACCTTGGTTGCAATCAAAGCAAGGGAAACGTCACTCTCGGGAACGGACACCGAGTAACAACGGTGACCTATGACATGGAACAGTTCCTACGTTCCTGTGTCGACCGCTATCTTGTAGTGGCGGGCGACGTGAAGTTGAATAAGGTTGTCACCCCTGAGTTGCATGAAGAAACAAAGAATCACGTCTCACGGAAGCCTGCCAGAGAGGGGCCGTCAGTCGTGTGCAATTGGTGTAACAATCTTGTGCCCACCGACGGTTCTGCCACAGTGCCGGACCAACGGGGAGGGACTCCTGAGTTGGCCATGAAGGAGCCCGTGCGTGGACACCTTGCTCCGCATGCCGCTAGCGTACTGATGAATTGCTGTACGGTGCGCGGATTGCTCGCTTCGATTTGTTGCGGCAAGTGAATCGCCTAGCACGGAACGTGCATAGGTGGACTGACTCCGATGATCGGGGTTTGCATCACTTGATGTGCTATGTGCATCATACCAAACATTGGCGCATGGTCGGTTGGGTTGGAGACCCTATGGACGATGTGCACTTGGCCTTGTATGCGGACGCTGACTTTGCGGGATGCATTGACTCGCTGCGTTCCACCTCCGGTGGACACTTGAATATACAAGGGCCTAATACCCGGTTTCCGTTGTCTGGCAGCTCTAAAAGACAGGGTTGTGTGAGTCACTCCACTCCCGAGGCCGAGATTGTTGCGGCCGATGTTGCCATGAGATCGATGGGTATGCCCGCTCTCAAGCTGGTAGAGCGGATTCTCAAGAAGTCACCGAACTTTGTGTTCTATGACGATAACAAGGCTATGATCGGTGTCGTGCGATCGGGGAGAAACCCCACGATGCGCCACCTTGAGAGAAGCCATGGTGTTAGCATTTCGTGGATGCATGAGATGTTCACACGTGATTACATGTACTTGGCGTATGAGGTCACCGACAGGATGGCGGCCGATATTTACACCAAGGCGTTCAATGATGGGCGCAAATGGAAACATGCATGTTTGCAGATTGGTCTACTTGACCCGAGCTTGCTGTCTGACCCGGATACCCTCAAGGCGCTCACACCCACGTGTGATCCCATAAAGGGGACCATGCAGACCGCTTCGGGGACAGTTGACGGAGTTCCAACATTTCCGTACACACACATACCGATCATGCCCCGGACCTATGGTGGTCTGGATTAACATCCAAAGAGGGATTGCATGAGCATGAAGGACATGATCCGGTTGTTGTTGCCAAGGGACCCAGATTGATGCGTGTAAAACCTCCACTCGCGGTTATGACACCGTTTGGGAGCAAGTGGCTTCGTTCCACTTGGTTTCTGTAGAATGGGTCATGGCTCAAAGTTGAGGATAGAGTTGACCCGGGGCTACAATGTGTGCGAATTGATGGTTGGGTTGAACGCGCAGTTTGGCAGTTTCATCCCGTACTGGTCGCTGCACCGGCGCGGGAACGGTCTCCACGGCCACGACCAATTCACGTCGGGTCCGGGGATGTTGACATGCAGTCCGTGCTGGCCGCATTTGTTGAAGAACTGTCGAACGAGCGCATAGAGTTGAAGTGTGTTAACGACCTTGCTCTGGAAACGTTGCTCCGATTGAAATTGCTCATGCGTTGTCTGCATATCAATCACGAGCAGCTTGTCCCTGGTCGTTGTTTTGTTCCGTATCGCATTGCGGTGAAGCACAAGCCACTGTTAGCGCCGGGTATTGAACTCGCGATGGTCAAACACGACGGTGGTGTGCTTCGCGCTCCTGTTCATGTCTCGCTTCCTGGTATGAGAACTCGCACAGTCGTCACTCTTTACAGTGTTGACTTGGCTCGGCCCATCGTGCTGATGGCATGTTCCGAACCACGTAACTGGTTCACTGCTCTTGCCCGACGTGACGGGCCGCAGGTTGTCACCATAACTCTGGTTGATGACTTACTGAGCGAGTACGGGGGGAGAATCGCCAGACATGTGCTTACAAAACCTTCCGATTTGTTGTTCTTCGCCGGGCCTTGCACGGGGGGATCATCATGGGCACGCCTCAACAAGACTCGCGGAATTGACACCGCAGAGAAAATCGAGGCCAAACAAAGAGAATTTTGGAGATTATTTGAACGGTTCGTTGAAATTAAACGGCATGCCATGACAAAACGAGCTGCGATTTTGTTTGAGTTGCCTGGATGTTGTGATTATTGGAAAGATGAGAGACTGCATGAGGTCGTGCATGATGGGACTAGTCACGAGTTTGATGGGTGTCGCTATGGCTTGAAACAAAGATATGCAAAGAAACCCATGCCAATCAAGAAACCATGGAGAGTTGTCTCATGGAACTTTGAACTTGGTGGCTCGTTGTCTAAGAAATGCAATGGAAACCATGAGCATGGACCTTGTGCTGGTCGTGAAACCAAAGAAACCCAGTTGTACACGTCAATAATTGTGGGTGTGATCCTTCGCCGTTTTCGTGCTCGAGCAAGGTGCCTCAAACCGGCACCGTTGAAACTCGCTCTTGCTTGCATTACGCGAAGGAGATCGCGGAAGCACCAAGCTACTGCGAGCGAATTCTGCACCACCCCAACTGCACAACCGAGGTGCTGGGCCAGTCCCGAACCTCTGGTGCATACGGGGAGCTGGGTCAGTCCCGAACCCCAAGATTCAAGAAGGAGCTGGACGAGTTCGTCACCTCAATCTGAAGCGGGGATCATATTGGGACAATTCCGTGGCTTCATTTGCAGCTGCTTATTTTGGATTTTCCTGGGTCTGGAGAATATCATCAAGATGACTGCCAATCCGACTGTCGTCAATACGAATGAGTTCTTCTGCGTGCCTGTTGGGAAATCTAGGCAAGCGGCAATCTTCTTGGGAAATTTGGTGAAGAACGCCATCGAGGAAGGCAAGAGGATGCCCAAGAGGATGGAGATGAACAGCGACCTGGGTATGTGCGTGAAATGGATCGAGGACATAGGCGTCCCCGCTATTTATGCATACTCTGCGTACTACTCTGCCAAGGGCCGCGGGATGATGAAAGGTGAAGGGCAGTCTATGAGGGTTGCCTTAGAGTTCATCAGCAAAGTTTTCGGACAGCTTTCTGCCGACGAATGTATGCTTGGATGGAGGGAATTCTGCAGCAAGGGAAAGAAGATCGTGTCGGCGCTGAACCAACTTTGCGGTGAGGCAACGATGCTGGCGAAGAACCCCGAGTTGCTCAACGTAACCAAGTATTGCATGGAAGGGGCGGATATGTTGAGATCAGTCGCGCACATCTGGGATCTCGCATTAGGCGTGGCCGAGGATAACGATGAACGGTCGTTCAAAGCAGCATTCCACCAGAACACCCCGGTTGGGGAGGTGTACAAAGAATTCATCAACGACGAGTCATCTAGGGCATCGTCATCGAGAAGGTGGAGGAGCTCTGAGGAGTTCCAGACAACTGCAGAGTTTGAGAGGCACGACCGGAGAATCGCAAGATACAGAGATCGAAACTGGGGGAAAGTATTCACGTTGAGCGTGATCAAAGCTCCCAAGATCGACTCCTACGGTCGTGGCTCCAAGGACGACTACCAGAAGAATTGGGACCTTGGGTTGGTATACCAGAATGAGCTGCAGGCATCGATGTTGAACCTCGCATGTGCATTGAGGAGGGATGAGAATGCCAGCCAGAACAACCTATTGCGCTGGATGATCTGTGGGTCAACCCCCAGTGACATCTCTGACGCGTGCATCGGAGCGGTCAATTCGCTCATGTGCGTCTCTTTCATCATGAGGAGATTGCAGCCATTGCTCGGTGCGAAGGACTCCAAAGATCAGTCGTATACAGCTTATTTCCGTCCAGACAAAAGGGAGCTGAACGATCTCTACCGGGAGATTGAGTACGCCAGGGATTTCCTATGGTGCATCGATATGATCTATGAGTCGAAGCTGCCTGCGATGAACATCAACTCCATCAGCTTGGCACCGCACGCGGCTGACAGGGCCGCTGAGAACCAAGATCGGCGCAAGTGGGTAAGCTGGATGAAGGAGATCGAGAAGAAGGCCGAGAAGGACGTCTTGATCGAATTCTTCCAGAATAAATACTGCACGATTCATGAAGTCGAGAGGGAACTCGAGAAGTACCCCGAGGATTTCGTGGTTGGGGAAGAGCCGACATGGTGGGTGATGGGCTCATCAAAGACGGAGCCGCCGCGGAAGACGGAGCGACAGCAGAAGTCGGCATCAAGCTCCGGACAAAGGAGTCAAACCGCTGGTGGGCCAGTCCCCCAGCCGGGAGCTCCAAGTGGGGGGTCGCAAGCCAGCGATGCTGTCAAGATCGACAACGAGATCATCGACTCCATTTTCCGAATGAACTCTGGCGGTGACGACGACAGATGGGTAATTATCAACCCAACTGCTGGACACGATACCTACACTTCATTCGAAGGGGGTACCACATTGGGCGGCGCGACTGTCAATGTGAAATTCAACATAGACAACAACACGGGGTACCCAATCATACAAACTGTATTTGGGCCGTGTCTTGCAGAAGGCAAGAAGGCAACGTATTGGGAGTGTATGCTGAGATGCCTGACCTCATCGCTATTGCACTTCGAGGAGAAGACCAGCGCGGAGAAGATCATTCTTTCCTATGTTGGGAAGGGAAATGCGGCATGGCTACAGCTGTATGCTTTCTTGTGTGCCCAAACAGGATGCTGGATTACTGGACGCCTTCCGGGCGCCAAAGCCATCAACGCGTTGATTCAGGCGGAGAAGAACCCGGACAACGCACCTGGACAGTTGAACCGGATTATCAATAGGCAGAAGGGGAGCCCCATTGGCGAGGCGACGATTCGCGACATGATGATCCACAAGAAGAGCTTCTTGGTCCTGGACTGGCCCCTGAGGGCCGTCAACTCGAAAGGGAGCACGAAGACCTTCCAGATGATGGTCAACGAACAGGGATGGACAAAAATCGAGGAGAGATCATACTATGGGTCGAGTGAGCAAGTCTCCTCACCCAACGACACGTTGAATATCATCTCCCGATTGCAGAAGCTGGATAAGCTCATCGCTGAACGGCGGAGGCGAGACATGGATGACTCGCCAATGTCGGTGCACATCTGGATGTCGCTATATGATTGGGTATGCATGAGAGGATGCGGATGGCAGGTGACCGCCAACCCCATCATTGACTACCTGCAGAAGGCGATATCTGACCTCGTCAACACATGCAAGGGCCTGGTCGTGGTGAGCGTGAATCGCGATGTTGCTTTCCATGGTGGAAGAGGGGATTTGGGGACGATCGCCAACAAGGTTAGCGAGATCTGCAAGGCGGCAGGCGCGCTGGTGACCGAGAACGATCGCCTGTGGCGCGTGGTCCATGCGCTCACAGGAAAGAACTACAAGATCCCTGGGAGCTCGAACTTGCAACACCTCCTCCTGAAGCGACTGCTGATTGAGAAATCCATCGATGCGGTCGCACCAAGCAACGCGTTTGTGTGTGAGCTGGAGGGGACGTGCATAAACGAGCCCGACTTTCGATTCAACATCCCGAAGAACATGGAGGAATCGAAGGTGAAATTCGAGTACAAGCCGACCTTCACTGCACAGTCGAAGAGGAAACAAGAGCAGCAAGATGAAGGACACTGCGAGCAGGATGCTTTTGGGAAAGCCGATGTCGGTGATCAACGTCTTCGATGGTATACGGTCACGGAGCTCAGCAAGTTTATCTGCGAACTTTGCGCTAACGAGATGCAGATGAGCAAGTCGAAGGTGCTCGGACCGAAGTCGAAGTACAATCCCTCTTCTTGCGTGAACTGTTGCGCGAACTGGAACGCGGACACGAACGGTATTGCAATGTCTATCGAGGGGAAGAAAATGTACACGCGCCTCTTCGCGGAATGCGTGGTGGCAATCCCTGACCTTCAAAACCTCATGGTGGACGTCAACAACATACAGGCCATGATCACGATCATACGGGAGCTCGCGTATTCAAAGCTGAAGAAAGAGCTTTCTCACGCGGGATTCGTGAGCATGACTGTGGATCAAGCAGCGCAGTTCTACAACAACGGTCACGGGAAGCAATTGTGCGCATCCCGGGATGTGATCGTGTGCTAGAATTCCGAGGGAGTCGAGGAGAGGATGTCCATCTTCTTGATAGGCAAGGATCTTGGCAATGTGGCATATTCGTCCTGGATCAAGAGTGTGCTCGACCAAGGAACGATGTATGAACTCCTGGGACAAACCACGAACGAGGAATCCTTGGGAGACGTCGTCGAGTTGGTGTTGGGATTCTTTGAGGTGATGTCGTACTTCCAGCACGAACTGCCACTGTGGAAGGATGCATGGAAGATCAAGAGGGAGTTCGAGCAGTCAATAGTGCGACACCTCGCTGGGAACGTGACCAACACGACGGGCCAGAACAGAAAGCGGAACAGACCGTCCGCACAGCTCGGCGTGCCCACGAAGGAGGTGCTTGACATCATGAACAAGGTCAAGCCCAGACATCCACGATCCCTGATCACCGAGCCCTCTGCACAAGGTTCCAAGAGAACGGCCACGGAGGGCGAAGATGAGGGTCTTGGTCAAGCACCAGACCCGAGTCGAAGTTCTCAGCCCAATGCTGAGAAGGAAGACAAGAAGCAGCGAGTGATCGACGGGCGGAGAGCGGCACTAGGATTCCTGGAGTCAATGGAGAAGTGCATGGGAGATATGGGGATCTGTAAGAAGTGCGAGAACCTGGCCCACGACGGCGACTGCAAGGACATTGAGGAGGCTGCTGGAAATGAGAAGGCGATGAAGGTGCTCCGTGAGCTACTCAGCAGTGACCCTGTTTCATCTGATGAAGACATGGGGGATACGGAGGAACCGTCCTCATCAACGTCCAAGGAAAGAAAGAAAGGGGGACAAGCAGGGAAAGAAACAATTGAGATGTACAGCTACACTATTAATTTGGGGGAGATGGCTGACACGGCTGAGGGAGGAGAGCTACAATGTGGTGGCGTCGACCTCACATACAACCCGTGCGGGGACAGCAGGACATTCAAGAAGACGCTTGAGATGGGATGCGACACCATTCCGTGCTACATCCCGAAGTACGGCGACATGATTGAAGTGCATATGCCACGGGCATACGCGTCTTTTGTTGACCCCAGGTACTTTCCCAGAGGTGCAATCCTTGAGCAAGTGGACGTGATGCAACTTGGCAAGAGTGTCAACTTTTGCATTGCTCCTTTCGACGGTGCTCCACTATGCAGGATTGGTGATGATCGCTCGGTATTTACTACAAGGGACCAAGCAAACCAGCTATCTCACGACCTATGCAGAGTCCCTCGACACAAGATCGGCAATTGCCGAGGAAGTGCTTTCAGGTGCGACGAGGGTGGATGGGTCGACATTGATGCTGTCATTGACGACCGGAACAACGACATATTCCCACCGCACACCACGAGAGCGAAACGCTACATGGGCATCATGGAGGTGATCAAGTGGCAGGAGTCCGGACACAAGAAATCGAGATTTCAGGTTCTGGCAGCAAGGTTTCCGAGCATCATGAACCCGAACGACACGAGGGCAGCCAGGGAGGAAATGACCAAGGCTGGCGTGGATCGGGACGACATCGACAGGATGTTCAACAGATGCGATGGATGGTACAGACCTTGGTGCATCCGAGTCACAACTGGTCACAGTGATTTTGGATTCATGAGCTCATCAGCACTGGCGAATAGGTATTCCGCAAGAATGGGTGATTCTCTCGGAGGAGCATTCCATGTGACGTATGTGGAAAACCTGCCAAGCATCGTACGCTGTGGGCTAGTCCCCGGCGGAATCGATGGCGGCAACAGGCTGGCGCTGCACTTCGGAGCGTTTGCTCCATGGGATGAGATGAACGTGGCGACGAAGACGACGCTGCGGAACGTGAGGAGAGGGGATCCGATTGCGATCATCTATATTCCCAGTGCAACCCTCGCGCGGTATGGGGCTGGAGTCGCGGCTAATGGGACTTTCATGGTCTTTGACGTGATCCCGTTCTATGAGGTCAAGTCAATTTGGATTGGCAAAAGCAACGGAGGGAAACGCCTGGAGTACGCTGACATCAAGAGGGCGTACTCGAAGTGTGTGGAGAACGAGATCTGCCCTGGCTTTGTCAACTCTTCCCAAGAGTCGGCTGCGATGTTCCTCCAGAACGTCGCAAAGATCAGCGAGAGGATGCCGGAGACTGAGACAGGTGCCGATAATCTGCACTACATCGTTGACATGGGTAATCGTGCTTGCGAACTCTATCGAAACAACAAGATGGAAGAGTTCAACGCACAGGTCAACGAGGTCCGGGACGAAGTCAGCAAAGTCGTCATCCTGAATGATGAGACATGGGAAGGACTGAGGTGCCGGATATGTCCATCATGTGCGACCGCGATTCCCACCTGCTTCTGCTTATGCCTGGAGTGCGAGGCACAACTGATCTCCATCGGAAGATACTACATTCACATCAAATCCGATGACGAGGAGGACAACCAAAACCCCAACGTCTCTGGAGATGCCAGGCGTGCACAGGAAGAAGCTAACCACGATGCGGCAGCACAGGAGGATGAAGACGAAGCGGAGGAAGTTCCGGGAGAAGATGACGACATGGACACGCAAGGATATACATCCGGCTATGCGTCAGAAGAAGAAGACGGCGGTTGGCATTACCGCGACAACGATCTGACGTCACGGGACATTATAAGTTCCCAACGGATGGCGATCTGCCTTGACGAGCCGCGTGAGGCTCAGTACATGGCAGGATTTATCGCACTCCAGCTGTCCAAGATGTGGGGGATGTTTGAAGGTGGTGAGGAGAGAACGATGAATGCCGGACTCGAAGGGAATCCGGGCTACCCTTATCACAATGATTTCAGGAGGTACCCCAACATCACTGAGCATGATCAGGAAGGTATACTTTTGCCATCAACAATAACGAAGATTTCTCAATCGGAGAATGTTCGGACAAGAGCCTTCCGATCGGTTGAGGAGCGTGACGAATATATTCGTATGATGGTGTGCAAATGCGAGGGACTTTACACATTCTACAAGCTGTGGATTGCAGCGAGAATCCTCGATGTCACCAAGGAAGAAATGAAGCTCCTGGTCAAGGACCGAGTGCACCCGGTGGGTGATATTATTTTCAGATGTTTTGCACTAGCTTTCAACTGAAAGTATATATCATTCGTGAGGGATGGCCTAAACCTTGGCAAGCATGGTTACACGGTCAACGTGAGCGCCATCATCTCGGCCATCGACCCGAACAAATGCGACACACCCCTGCTGGATTGGTGCCTTCGGAAAGGGCACTGGTTGCCAGAGGACTACAACAAGAAGTGTGTCCGGGCACGAGAAGCCCAGAAGAACTTGGACGAGGAGTTCCGCCGACGTACCCATAGGCTGTCCATTGGGGACAGGTATGCTTCGTGAAGATGATGATTGCGGTACGATGTGGGCCAGTCCCCATCTGTTACTTGCGTCACATCGACACTGTTTCGGTGGAACGACTTATGTCATGATTTATATTCATGTGTCCAAGATGATTGGATGTGTACATGGTTACATATTCCGATGACTATGACGCTCTGGATATTCATGGATGGAACTATTACCTTATAGATGATATCTTTTCATTATTTATGCATTGTCCATGGTATCTGGAATGGCTATGATTTGCATTGATTACTCACCGATGTTTCTTTGCCGGAGATATGCAGACCGATCACAAGCGGGCGCGCATGGTGGACATTTGTGGCCAACCCATTTATGGATGACAGCTGCGCGATGCGCAAATGCGGCAGCTGGAATGTTCACTGGCGGTCATGTGAAGTGGCCACAGTGTATTTATATACACCTGCATATGGATGTGTGCTTCGATTGGAGGATGAATGTTTCACTTTTCGTACAATCGAACCCGGCATGTTTCACAGCGAATGAACGGTGTAGTGATAGCAAGTAAAAGAATGCACGACACGATTTCGTAGTTGAAGCCGTGGCCAGTGGAACGTTTTGTGGTGTTTGGACCGCATGATGAACAATGCGACCCAAATGGGGGATGTTAAAACCCTCTAGGCCCCGTGCCGAAATTGGGTAGCTGTTCTGAGGTCCTTGTTGGTGTTGCTTCCCAAGTTCCATTGATCGCCATTTGGCTCAAGACACATTTGAGGTTCAAGATCTGATGTGTGACTGCAGACCTCCGTGATCGGCATCAAGAGCAAAACAACTGCTTGCGCTGCATTGTCAGGACTACTGGTGTAACTATCATTCCTTCTTCCTTACAACGTTTACACGGGTTCGGCTATAACGGCATCGTCCGTATACACCTTTCTACGTGGTTGGTATTGAAGCTTGAGGGTTCGGTGCACAGCGTCCCACGGGACGTCACCTTGCCGTCTCTTGACATTCAGCAATCCCGGTTAAAAGAACTGCGCGCTTCGGACTTGCTTTGTTGTTTTGGGTGGTCTGGTTTGGGTTCAAGATAGGAGCAGTGCAACATGCCTTAACGAAGCGCCTGTCCACCTTGTGCCCCACCAGGCCACCAGGCGCAGCAGGGAGCGCAGGAAGAGCGGGTCTTGCCTCAAGTAGCAGCGGTGCAGGTTTGGAATGGGCTCCAAGGAGTCGACGCCACGCACCTCCAGGCCCGGGCGCCGCCTGGCGAGGAGTACTCCAGCTTTCCGGAACCGAAGAAGGGCAAGTGCAGCACCGAGATGCAGCAGGTCCAGGCACGGAGCCAGCCACGATTTGCTTCCCATGTACTTCAGATGCATGCCGCCCTTTAGTTTTATCCCAGAAAACTCTGGCTGCGATGCTGTAGATGTCGCATCTCTCCCGGACTCGCCGCCCGGCTTCCCGCTGATCAGCATGATTCTGGAGCAGTATCGAGGCGTCTTTGAGAAAACCAGCCCTTCCATCAACATAGACGACGGCTGGATCCCCGTCAAGAAGCACATTGAGCAGGACCTGGGGGTGAACACTGAGCGCGAGCAGGACAACTGGGACGAGTGCGCCTGCCAAGATGCCCCTTAGTGGTGTCAGCACGTTCGCGCAATGACGAACGTGTTCATCCACTTGATAGAACCAGCTGGTGACGCTCTCTGGCACGGGTCTCGGTGCTGAACTGGCTCCATAGCCCAATCGGAAGAGGCGCTGCAGCTCTGAAGCTTGGAGTGCGGGCTCGATTCCACCCTGGCGCGGACACGGATCTTCCAAGACGCATCTTTTTACCTTCAGGCCCGGTGAGCGCCTTTCCTTAGAATAATGTTCTAGCCCGGCCCGAGACGGATACTCCAGCCCGGTGAGCGCCCAAGAAGGCGGTGACCAACGTCCGGCATCTCGAGTACAGGGAGGTGCTGGAGGAGAGCAGCGAGCGCAGGGCAAGCTTTGCGCAGCTGCGCAGCCGTGGGCACGAGATCGCCGTGGACCGTCGAGAAGAAGTCCCTCTCGCCCTTCAACGACAAGGTCTACGGCCTCAACTCGCGCCCGCTGGGACACTGGCGCAACCTGGAGCAGCTGCGGCGCGTTTTGGGAAGGGACGAATGGGGAAGATCAAGCTTTCACCACGACCAAGTGCGCCAGCGGACCCCCGTAGAGCCCCTGTGCCGTGCCGGCGCGTTGAAATCAAATCTATTCGCCCCAGCGTCAATGATGAAGAGCGTGTCCAGCGCGCCGTGGGCTTATGGAGCTGCGGAACATCTGCTTGTACGCCCGGCGACGTAGCAGGAGGAAGCCGCGACGGTCTGGCGCGCTGGCGCTGCTGCGCGATATTTTTTGCTTAGGGTTTCTTTTCCCTTGTGTCTAGGGCATGTGGTGAATCGAACTACGCGTTGGCCGTTTTGCTCCTAGCCTTGACCCAAACCTGCGGTTTCATTTGAAACTGGAAACGCCGCCATGGACGCCTTGCTGTGTTTCGGAGTGTGCCTCGCCATTTACACAGCCCTTGTGTCCGGCTTGACCTGCCTTGCCATTGGGTGCCTGCTGCGCCAGCACCGCAAGGCGCTGCTGGGGCCTTTTGGTTTTCTGCCGCCGCTCCGCCCCGAGCCTGTGCGCATCCTGCCGAAGCGCAAGGTTTTTCATCATCGGCGCTGCCACCACTTGGCGCAGCGCGATGCCTCAGCCTTCGCATTTCAACCATGTCACAATTATCGCAGCCTGTGGTGAAGCACATGCATCTGGCAGACGCCCTGCCCCCGTTTCAGCCTTGCCTTCAACGCCACAGGCTAATGTGTAAAACCGCCGCGACATTGCATTAGGATCTTGAGCCCACTACATGGCACTTTGCATCAATGCACCTGACTCGCACCCTCGCCTGCAGCATTCGTGAGCCTTTTCAAGCATGTGTTGCAGTGTACGCCTGTCCCTCCGCTACGGCCTTAGTCTTTGAGTCTTGAGTTCGCTCTAGAACCGCATCCCTCCAGGGTTGCTGCCATGACACTAGTGTCCAGGTATTTTAAAGCTCCTGCGGGTTTCAGTCAGGACCCCAGCCATACATTCTTGAGTCCGCTCTGGAATCGCATCCCTCCGCGGTTGCTGCCTTGCACAGCGTGCCTGGGCCAGGAGGCTCCTCCGGGGCCCTTCAAGGTGCACTGCGCTCAGCCATGACCTCAGTCATGCGTTCTTGAGTCCGCTCTTGAACAGCAGCCCTCCAGGGTTGCTGCCTTGCGCCGCGAGCCCTTGGCATTTGAGGCTTTTCCGGGACCTCCACAAGGCGCAATGCCTTCAGTCATGACCGCAGTCATGCATTCTTGAGTCCGCTCTTGAATGTCCTCTCTGCGGGGTTGCTGCCTTGCGCCGCGAGCCCTTGGCAATTGAGGCTCCTCCGGGACCTCCACAAGGCGCAATGCCTTCATTCATGACCGCAGTCATGCATTCTTGAGTCCGCTCTTGAATCGCAGCCCTCCGAGGTTGCTGCCTTGTGCCGCGAGCCCTTGGCAATTGAGGCTCCTCCGGGATCAGTCATGCATTCTTGAGTCCGCTCCTGAATGGCTTTTTTTCCAAGTGCTGCCTTGCCGCGAGCTCTCGGGAATCGAGGCTTCTCGGGACCTCACCAAGCCCTGCGATCAGGCTTATCCGTCATGACCCCGGTCATGCATTCTTGAGTCCGCTCTTGAATAGATTTTTTCGGGGCTGCTGCCTTGCGCCGCGAGCCCTTGGCAACTAAGGTTCCTCCGGGACCTTCGCAAGTCCTGCTCTCCAGGCCCCAAATTTTTTGCACCGTGCATGACACTAACTTTGCACTCACACCTGGCCACCAGTCGAATTTTGATTTGCATCCCTTGCGTAGCGCTCGTTCTTGCTCCGACCCTACGCCCTGCCTTTCGTGCCATGGAGTGTGACGGAGACACCTTAGACGCCAGCCACACCACGTCAGCCAGAAGCTACTTGGACCTTGAGGTTATGCTGGACGAGTTCTACACAGTCCTTCTGCGCATTAAGCTCTTTTGCCATATCATCGCCATTTGCCTTGTGGTCGAGGGCATTCGTGCGCTGTCATTCCTTGTTGATTCTGTACAGCGCTGGACGGCCTTTGCGTACCACGCCCTCACATGATAGGGCATTGCCACGAAAAACGCAGTGTGCCTGCTACACCTCTAACGGCACATGTTGTCAGCATCCAGACCAACACTGTGGGACTTTTCTGCCAGGTCGGCGCAACGGCCGGGAACCTAGCAGATCCCCGCCCTCGGCACTTGCCATAATGTGCCTGCAAACAGAGCCATTTCGCTCAACACGCTGTAATGGCGCTTTCGACCCACGAGACTCAGCCGTGCCCTGAATTGGTGGAGCAATGGATTAGCCTGCTTGCTTGCTGGGCAGACTCATTCTTTGCCAGGCAACACAAGATTGCCCTACTGAACCACCTTCATCGTTACCTGGACTTCATCATCCTGCGAATTGGCCTTCTTGAGGGCTCCATGCATATTCTGCATATTGCCCGCCTCTTGACACTGTGTGCCTTTGCCATCGCATATGCCAATCAGGACCAGACCTTCACCGTGAACAGCCTTGCCTTATTTGCCTCCGCCTTTGACTGGAGCAAACCCACCGCATGTTTCTCTGGCCAGACCTCAAGTCGTTCAGGCAGGGGCCTCCTGACAGCTGCCAGCGACCCCAACTTCAGGAGCTTCGCAGTGCAGCACCGCTGGCACGACAGAGGCAGCCTTAGTCTCACTCTTGCACGCCTGTGTTAGCCCCAAGACAACCCGCCTTCTGAACGCGGTTTTGTCTTGTCTTGAAGACCTTGAATTCATAATTATGCGTTTTCAACCTGCGTTGCCCGCATTGCCAGCCTTGGAAACGCACTCTCACGAACCAGCGGACCTTACTTCATGCTCACAGATTTAAAAAAACGTGTGCCTGGCGCTTTGCTTGACACCCGCTTTGACAAGCACTGTCAATTAGCGGACAAGGTTGAAGACTCATCCGTGGGAAGGGCGGCTTCTGGCAAAGGCAACGAGGATCTCAAGGGCTGATACAGAAAATTATCTGCCCTGGCAGGGTCGAGCAGAGGCGCCAAGGGCGGCTCTTCAGTGCAAGGCTCTGGAAGGTCTTGAGTGGACCCTTCAGGCATTCTGCCATGGCCCTAATCTGACAGTTGCCACACCCGTGCCTTGCTTCTGGCTTTTGTGCATGGGCATTATGTCAGGCCCGCGCCAGCTCTCCAGCAGCCCTGTCATCACGTGCCCCGACTAGCTGCTTTGTTTGTGTACTCGTTTGCTACCACCGCCTTGTGTCTGTAGCCATTTCACCATTGTGCAACACGCCACGCTCCTGCTCGGCCCCACTCGCTTGCCTTAGGCATGCCAGACCAAGTGGACCTGATGGGCATTGTCTCCAGCATGACGCTGACAGCCCTGCGTGAACGGACGGCCTCGAAAAGCCTTGGGCCGACCAGCTCGCGCCCGAGCTGCCTCCTGAGGCCACGCCGGCAGACTCAGCGCCCGCACCAGTGACTCCTCCGGATGCACCAGAAACAGCCTCAACCGAGGTACCAAAGCCTTGCCCTTCGCCTTCAGCTCCGCATTGGCCCAACGCCCGGCGGCGCCAAGCCAAGGCCACTGCGTTCGGAGCCACAGAGACCTCCGCCAGGGCCCCCGCCCAGGGCAGCCCTGAGCCCGCCTTGTGACTCGCCACCACAGCCTTCATCCGGGTTCTATGAGCCCAAGCCTGACCTGCAGTGTTTGGGCCTTGCACCAGACACGCCTCTGTACGTGTGGGACGGCAGCTGGTGGATGAACTTTTTTGATTTGCCCTTCAGCAGCCCCCCCACGTGTGCCACCCGCATTGACGAAGACCACCACGCCTTCAGCATTGATTCTTGCTGGAAACGCAACGAACGGCAGTCTTACCGCAAGCCCGCTCAGCCCTGGCCAAAGCCCTCCCAGCCGCAGGAGAACACACGCGCCATCGCCCAATTGGAGCAGTGTGCGCAAATTCCTGCCATGCGACTGCCCTGCACCATGAAGGCTGCGCGAGTAGGAGGGGTCGCCGAAGCGTGGTACCTGGACGACCAATCCCGTGTGTGCTGCGCATTGCCTTGTGCGTCATCGCCCTGCCCTTTCCACTCAGCCTGCGGCCGCATCATCAACGACAGGATTCCCCTGTACCAGGACACGCGCACTTCGCACTATTGCAGCCGGTGCTATGAATCCATGCAACCCAATGTTGCCATGTACTGATGCCTTGCCGTGTGCCTGATCGCACCACTCAGCTTTAGGAGGGCCTCGCAGTGCGCTCTGTTCATTTTCCTGTTTAATAAGAAGTGTCTTCTGTAAAGCCTTGGTCTGGTTTTGCAATCTGTCGCCTTTCTTGTTTAGCCTGCACAGTGCGTTGGCAGAAGGCTGCAAGGACACCATCGCCTCTCGTGCGCACTGCTGTACAGCAGGGACGACATCATAGATGCCTTGTGGGCTCACCTCGGCCATCAGACGGGGCTGGAGACTCGACCAATGGCTCGGGGGGGCCAGCACCCAACCGTGGAACCAGCCTTTCAGGTTCCACAGGGCAGCCCCCCGAGCCATCTGCAGCTTCAGAGCCTCCCACCCTGCCTGACAAGATTCTTGTACCGCAGGGAGGTGGACAATTTGTTGTCCACAGCCCTGGATGCAGATGAGGAAGCCCTCGCAGTGGCAAGAGCCGCCGTGGAATCTTCGGAGGCCGAATCCGAAGAGGAACCACCAGATGAGCAGGCGTGCTCACCAGATCCCCCGCCAGGCACGCACGCGTCAGCCCTTGCAGTCGATTCAATTGGCATTCGCCTTGTGCCTTGGGGATCCGTGCATGCCGTGCAGTGCACTCACGGCAACTCAGTACAGACAGCTTGCGGCTTGCGTCTAAAGCACTGCTCGTACCCTGTGCATCAGATTCATCCAGACATGCAGCTCTGCAAACGCAAGGCGTGCGTGGCCGCGCTGTGCTAAAATACGTTCATGCCCTGCCCTGCAATCACAGCACAGCCAAAATCGGCACAATTCGACAACTCAGGTATGATTTTGGAGAGGTCGGCAACTCAGCAGTGCTCAAGCGCCGGTCTAGAGCCTGCCATCCGCACTGACTGTACACATTCCGCAGATATCATTTTTCCTCTCAAACCAGCCCTCCAAACATGCATTGCTGATACACATGGATCGCGATCGGCTACAAGACGTCCTGACAGAAGCCCGGGTCCCTGAAGGCCTGGTCCGATTTCGCCTTTGCCTTCCCCAACATTGCAGACTTGCAGCCTTTCATAGTCGCTGCTAGGGACTTCTGGACAGCCAATAACATAGAGGATCCAGAATCTAGTGTGGCAGCAGCGCGCCTTAGGAAAGCCCTAGCCGAGTGCCATCGGCTCAGCCTTCGCTCGGAGCCTCCCGAACCGGCCGTCAGCTCCGGGTCGCCATGCACTCAGCCCAATCAAATCGCATCTTGGGCAGAGCAGTTGCCACCCAAGCTCACATCCGAACGCGTGTTGAGCCTCATAGAGACATTCAAATCCAATTAGCCCGGTGAGCTGCTGGACGCTGACACCACGCCATCCATCCGCCTTCTGAGCCTAGTGCACGAGGGCCTGAAGCCCGGGCAGTCCCTGAAGTGGGTGCCCTGGCAGTATCGCCTTTCATCAAGGCAATACCAAGAACGCAACCGGCAAAGTCGGTCCGAGCCGTGCGCTCTGTGCCAAGCAGCGCACCTGTCGAATCTCAAGGCCTTCGACAAAAAGATAGCCAACCTGTGTCTCACACAGCCAGATCCTAACTTAGGCCTTCGTACGGTGAATACCCAAGAGCTTTTGTGAGCGGATCGCAAGCTCTGGGCAGCCATATCCGACCTTCTAGGGCAGCAGTGGTCCCTGGATGATGCCTTGTACGAGCTGACGCACATGAGAAACGATGTGCGCAGCCTCCTACAGCTGCGCCCGAAAATGTCCAAGCCATCCGTGCCAGCACCGCCACGCCCTGCAACACCAAGGTAAAAGGGATCCAGCGCGACCTTAAGCCAGCCCGCATGCCTTCGCGCCCCACCAAGAAAGGCAAGGGGAAGTCCAAGGGAGCCTCGCCATCGCCAAAGCCCAAGGCAGAGTGGTGCACTACCTATAAAGGGCGTGAGGTTTGCAGGCGCTACCAGACAGGCAGCTGCACAAATGACCAGTGCCCTTTCGCCCACGTGTGCGCCATAGTAGGCTGCCAGCAAAAGCACCCCGCCATGGATCACAACAAACACACGTGAAATAGCCCGGATCTTGGACCGGCACAGCCGTGCTGCCGCCGGCCTTGCCCCACAGCGGGCCTCATGCGCCGTTCTCACCTTTGCGTGTGCCAGTGGAAACTGCCTGGACTCCAGCCTTGCCCTGTGCGCACCGTGGCGAGCCCAGCGCCTCGCCGAAACCACACGCGCCCACCCAGGCAAGCTCATCAAAGTCGCCGCCGCATCCAGCCTCAAAGCGGCTCTTTTTGGCCCCGCCTTGCAAAGAATACTCCAGACTCAAACTCTGGCGGGCCCAAAGCCTTAAGGACGCCGCAGTACATGGACGGGGTCCCGGCCTTTCGCCTTCACAGCGTAAAAGACTGCTGGATAGCAAGACCATCCACGACCGTGGCAGAGCCCTGTTCAGAGCAGTGGTCTCCAAAGGAGGCGTCGGCGTTTGGGAACAGCCGCCATCAGCCATGTCCTGGCTGGAAGAGGCCAACTTCCAAATGCTACGTGATCACCAGTGTGCCCTGGTGTGGGTAGACGCCTGCAGGCACAACAAAGCCTTCTCCAAGTCATGGGCGTTCGGCTGCAACACCTCGAGGCCCGTTGCAATCACTCATACAAGCACCGAAGCATTGCAGGCGTGAAAGAACAAGGGGTATACCTCAGCACTCTGACCGCGGAATACCCTCCTTCCCTGGCCCTGCAACTGGCCCAGGTAGGCATAGGACGGGTCAGTAAAACAGGCTCCTTCCAACAAGCGCTCCATTCCACTCCGATTTCTCCAGACCCGTCGCCCTGGCGCCCTGCAGGCTCCCCACCTGCGACGGAGCCGGAATGCACTCCTCCGCAGATAGGTGCTGTCCCAAACCAGAACACCCGCTGCAAGCAGTCGCCAGGCCCTGGCTGCATTGGATGCATGAGCGCAAACTGGTGCCACAAATCCTGGCGCACAGCAAAAGCGGTTCTCCGACTGCCCCCTCTCACCATCCGAGAGCCTGGAAGTGGCAACTCTGGCATACACAGCTCTAACATTGCCCTGCCCTTCGGACATGAGCCCCGAGGCAGGACAGCCATACAGACTCCACCTGCTGCAGGCCCTGGCCAAGTCTTGGGGTGACCCGGACATGGCCCTGTTGCCATTTCTGCAACACGGGGTACCGACAGGAGCTGTGTCAGCCTTGCCGCCCAGCCTTCAATGGCCAGCAAAGAAGCCAGACTCCGCGCTGCCGCCAAACCGTGCAAGGCTTGCTGCGCAATGAAATTGCCAACAACTGGATTGTAGAAACCAGCCTTAGCATAGCCGACGCTCGGGAAAAATGGCCCTTAGGCATTGCCGTAGGCAAGTTAAACGTTGTGTTTGCAGAAGGGAAAGAACCACGCCTTGTCCTGGACAGCACCGTGTGCCAAGTGAACACCAGATGCCATCTGCCAGAGCGCCTGAGCTTGCCAATGGCATCAGACCTGGCGTTGTCCACGCAGCCAGAAGACACTCCAGGCGCCTTCATTTGACTTCAAGGCCGCACACAAACAGGTGCAAGTCGCCCGGAAGAGCATGGCCTTCTGCTCTTCGCCTTTCAAGGAATGCTCTACCATTACAGAGTCTGCCATTTTGGAGGCCGTTTCTCGGCGTTCTGGTGGCAGCGCACCGGCGCATTTTTGCTTCGCCAGGTGCATGGATTGCTGGCCTGGAAGCCCCACAAAGCCTTCCTCTTTGTGGACGACCTTCTGTGTGCACTCCTCCGGGATAGCGCGCCAGAGATGTTTGCCTTGGTGGTGCTTTTCTTTTGCGCCATTGCAGCGCCCATTTCATGGAAAAAGGCGCAATTCCAGGATAGCCTTGTTTGGTGCGGTTGGGAGATCAACTTCTCCCACGACACCATTCAGCTCGTGTCCGCTAAACTAACCAAGCTGGACGCCCTGATCAAAGCACTGCTGGGGAACCGACGGGTACCCCGCAAAACACTCGAGCAGTGCATAGGCCTGCTCATTTGGGCCACCAACATTGCCCTACATCTCAGATCCTGGCTAGCGCCGCTGTATTCGGACCTCAACAGCCCACCAGGCTCAATGCGCTCGATACCGCCTCAAATGTGGTCAGCTTTTAGAGCATCCTTGAACAAGGATCTCAGAACTAGCCATAGCCTTCCGGGCTTGTGGATCACAGCGGGCTCCAAAATCCTGGAAATTTCAGGTCGCGCCATGCACTGCCCTCAGGACATCCCGCGAGTGCCTGGCGCTAGCAAGCCCACATGGGTGCGCATCGCGGACCCCAACAACCCCTACACTAGCTCAACAATGCCTTGCTTGGCTGGCGTCGTGCTTTCGGCGCTCGCCTATTCAGCCCTTGGCGCGGCCACACCAGCTGCAAGCTCTGGCTGCCGCGGACGCGTGTGCCGAAGACGATTTGGTAGGAATCGGGGGCTGGGCAATCACATCCTCCCAAGTAGTTTGGTTTGCCGAGACCTGGAACATGCAAGACACACGAGCCGTGTGGCCTTGCCTTGTAAAGCCTGCACAGCGCTACATTGCATGCTTCGAGACGCTGGCACAGTTAGCACTACTGCAAGCCACCCACAGCCACACTGGTGGTGGGCTACTCGTTCAGCATGCCTTCAGGCACGGACAATTCCGCAACGGAAGCAAGCCTTAACAAGTTGTTCACGACCTCCTGGCCGTTGCAACTCTTCGTGCAATTAACAGCCTTCTGGGCGCACGCCCGCAACGTGCTGCTGCAACCGACGCACGTTCCAGGAAGGTGCAACGATTGGGCAGATGATCTCAGCAGAGGTCGGTTGGCCCGATTCAGCCATCGCCCAGAAAGTCGCATACGCTTCAGCCCTGCAGGCCTAGCGAATTCAGGCCGAGGCATTCAGCTGTGTCCGATGCATGCGCCCTGGCGCCCGGAGCATTTGGCAGCAGCCTCCGTCACTGCTTAGACAGCCTTATTTGCATCCCGACACGCCTTGCGACCGCATGGCCGTCGTCGCCCCGTCAGCCAGACCACTGGCGACGTCAGACAGCCGCTTAAATCAAGCCGCTCTGACCGGAAAAAGTGCAGACCCTGAGTCACAGGCTGCTCACAGCCCAGCGTGCATGGCCACGCAAACATTTGCCCTGCCAGGTACAACCCCACTTTGAAGGGCGGGTGATGAGGCCTGAGGCCCAGCGGGCTCGCTTATACCGGGGTTGCCTGAAACACTGAAGGGGGGTCAATGCGCCTCCTGTTCCAGGCGCACCAGTGCCCTGGAAACAGTGCTACTTTCAGCAATCCCGGTAAAAAGAACTGCGGCCGCTTCGGACGAGCTTTGTTCTTTTGGGGTTTCATGTTTGGGTTCAAGCTAGGAGCAGTGCAACATGCCTTAACGCTTAGGGTTTCTTTTCCCTTGTGTTTAGGGCATGTGGTGAATCGAACTACGCGTTGGCCGTTTTGCTCCTAGCCTTGACCCAAACCTGCGGTTTCATTTGAAACCCACCCACCCACCCTGCACTGCCCTATACCAGGCTCTGCAGGTATAAATGGCAGACGCTCTGCACTTTCATGATGGCCTCCGGGCCTTTTGGTCTCCGGACCCGGTCTCCGGACCCACATTGGTCTCCGGACCGCGAGTCTCCGGACTCTTCGGTGTCCGGACCTGGGGCGTGGGCACGCATGCCGCGCCCCATCAAGCACTGCCTTTGTAAGCAAGGACACGCATTGTCTTGCCTTTTCACATTTTGGGGGGTCAATGCGCCTCCTGTTCCAGGCGCACCAGTGCCCTGGAAACAGTGCTACTTTCAGCAATCCCGGTAAAAAGAACTGCGGCCGCTTCGGACGAGCTTTGTTCTTTTGGGGTTTCATGTTTGGGTTCAAGCTAGGAGCAGTGCAACATGCCTTAACTTTATTGGCACAGACGAAATACGAAAAACACTCCCAAAAAATCCGAAAAAATCCAAAAATATGTCCGCACCCATTGTTGTGGGGCTTTTTGAAGATGGGGAGCCTTGCAAAAACAACACTTTGATGACTGCGTCCTTCAACACACGCGGAAAATTGTGGATCATGCCTTGTTGTCTTCGCAATGCTGAGAAAATATTTCGCCCAGGCTGGGAGAACGGTGCGCAAACAATGAGAAGCTTTAGCGTTGTTTACTGTCGCATGGGTGGACGAAACCCCAATTTGCATCGCTCAGATCATTCGGCTGCAACCTGGGCAGAATGGATGCGGCAGCTGGGCAAAATGGATGCAGCATGAGATGAATCAGGTTCAATGCAGCGCAGAAATCACTTCAAGCGGATGGGACAGTGGATGGGACTACAGTTGCAATGCAGAAAAACAATATTTTGCCCAGCTGTCTCGAATCTGAACAATGCTGCAGCAATGATAATTTTTGCTACCTATGTGAGTCGTTTTGGCTTGGCACGCGTAGGGCAGCTGAGAATTGTGTACTTAGACAATTGCGGGGGTGTGCTACGTGTACCCACGTGTGGTCATAGCTGAAAGATGAGTATTATGACGCGCTATTGAAACAAGTGATTGTCAGACTTGCGGCTTGAACGTGCATTTGTGCAGTGCCGGTGTTTAACGGCTTGTTGTAGGCAACACATTCACATTTTGGCATGAACTTTCCAGGGTTGTTCGTGCACGATTCTTTTTAAAACCCGCGGTTTCACTGAATTGCAGGTTAATTGCAATGCATTTCCTGGCGGACAAAACGCAATCTGGACGCAGTACATGGCCTGGTGCCAATTTCCCGACAAAAAAAAGGGACTTGTCGCATACAAACACCAAACATTGCACAGGGCTGATTAAAAGATACATTTTGCCCAATTGAAACATGGCTTTTTTGCACCAAAATAAAGGGACCCCACAATTACAAGGCAATGTTCAGGTGTATAATGTAAGGATCCCTGTTGCAGGTGCTCAGGGACTCGCCGCTTTGCCCACCAGTCAAATTGGTGGACATTTCATATATAGATTCTATAGATCTCAAGCGTCGTCACGTTTGTAGCTAGAAAGGCCCATGCCCGATCATTCTGGGAACTCTTTCAGCCATTCACAAAACTCTAGGATTCATTCATATTGTTTGGCTTCAAGGAAGATTTGCTGGCTGAGTTGAGGTGCCAGGTTTCCACAACATGGCTGAAATGAGCTGGACTATGTGGCCTTAGCCTTTTGAGCGAGACTGGACTTTTGATCCATGGCTACAAAGTCTCATGCAGACTGAGCAAGTTCATTTCCATTCAAGTCGGCAAAATTGAACCCGGTACTAAAGCCCATGGTTTTTGGACACTGTCTAAATGTTCGCTCCATGGCCCCGCTCATTGATCAACAAGGCGAGTTTAGGCGGATAATCGGGTTGCTGCTGCGAGAAACTCACTGCCATGGTCAACACGCATGTTCGGGGTACCCGTATCTCAAGAGATATCCGACTGTCGTGTTGAAAACGGTCAACATCTTGGCAGAGGGAAGGTATCAGAGCCTTCACGGTTCACTTTGTGTTGCCAGCGAGGCAGGGAAACCTCAAGGTAAGCCAACCGAAGGTTCTGACGGGTTCTACCAGGAAGGCAAAAACATCGGTCTTACTTAAAGATGGATGGTGCTCCATGAGCAGTCTGTTTTGCCAGCCACTTTTGGAGAAACAACTGCCTCGCTTTTATTCATTCATGTTTCATTCATTTTTTCTTGTCAAGTTCTTTAAATAATTTGAGTTCATTGTTATGAAACATGAACTAGGTGACACAATACACTCTGAATGAGCTGACTCCGACGGCGACATGCTGCTTGTTCGTCATCTGCTTGCCCTGCACGTTCACAACGCGCTCAGATGTTCAGCCGCGCTGCCCGCGCGCGAAAGGGACCTTGGCACAAGGGCATGTTTCTGTCCTGCAAAAGGTCCCACTGCGGGTGCCTAGCTGCAGCTTAATCGCGGCACCTTGTTTGGAGCTAGCTAGCCATGGATCAAAACCAATGCGATCCCATTTTGGGATAGGTGCACCACCCCCTTTTTGTTCCCATTTTAGTGGTTGGATTGAATCGGATGTTCACTGGGGGGCTAACCGATTGGGTTTCGACCCAGGCTGGCTTGCCAGCACCGAAGATGAGTTTCTGCCACCCTGGCGTCATGCACACGTTCTCTTGGCTTGTCGCCGTGAAGCTGAGTCCTTGGACCCAACTTGTGGCCGTCATAGTGTCGGCATGTCGAAGGCTTGGGGCCCAAGCCGTTGGGGGGAGGAACCAGAAAAGCACAGCGCACGCGGGCACGCTGTGCGCTTGAGTGAGGTCGTGTTTGCCTGTGTTGCTGCAGCCTGCCTTCAATTCGCGCGCGCGCGCACGTCGGGTGGGCGAGCAGAACTTAGCAACACGCGCCTGTCGTCCCACGGAACCCACGCTTTCCAAAATGGCCTGGCCAGAAATTTAAGTTGGGTGCACCGGCTGAACGTTTCATGCGGCCCATGCAGCAAAAACCAATTCGGCTATTTGTTTCGCCGCTGAAAAGCCTGCGATTGCCTGTTTTTGGTGTCTTTGTGCGGCCCAAATGGACCGTGCAATGCTTTTCCGAATTTTGGTGTTTGGTGCGCACCACCCAAATCGTTGACAGCCTGCTGGACGGTGGGGGGCATCCAAGCCATCCTGTACAGCACAAGGAGTGCAGCCGCTGAGGCCGCGCCCTCACGCGATCACCGAACTCGAGCGCCAGCATGGCAAGGCGACACCGCCGTGCGTGCGGCAACTCGGCGTGCAGCGGCGCCTGCAGTCTGCCGCCTAAGAACTGAGAAGCCGAGGTTGAGGTCGCGCAAGCAAACGTCGGTCGCGACTCGGGCCCTGGCCTCTCAGCAGACCCGGGCCACGGCTTGTTCCAAAGGCGCGGCCCGAGACACGCCCGCCGTCAGGCAGGCCGCGAGATGATCCCCCGAGTGGGCAAACTGCCTGCCCTTCACAGCGGCTTGTCACGTTCGTGTGGATGTCCCAGTGTGTCTCATTTGTTTGAGCAACTCTGCGGACGTGCAACGCGCAAACTCCGCTGTTTGGAACAACCCGCCACGCTGCCAGCAACCACACGTCGCCATACTTGCGCCCAGTCCCTCGACGTTGGCCTTGCAACGCTCCTCCTCGTCGGCGGGAGGAAGGGGCCGAGGGTGCCAAGGTGCCTTGATACCTCTAGCCACCTGCCGGTTGCTTGCTCCAGCGCAGTTCGAATTTCTTGGGCACCGCAGCTTTGGGCTTGCCGCGGCCCGCGGCCAGGCTGAAAACGCGGTGTCAAAAGCTGCTACAAGGGCAGCGCGGAATCTGGATGCTGCAGGGACAGCCGCAAACCCAGGGACGGATCCCGCTTTTGCCCGAAAAAACATCAAGCTGACGTGATCTTCCAGGCCCAGGGTGAGAAACAAATCCTTTGTCCGTGGCATTTGGCCCTGGTTGAGCTCCAGCGCCACACGTGCAGCGGCAGACAGGAATTCAAAAAGGAGTCGGGCCAAACCTCCGGGTTGCTCTGCGGATCTTTCCGGTCAACTGCAAGCTGGGCTTCCCGCAAAACAGTTAGCCCATGTTGGCAATGACTTCATCGGACGGGGCACTGCTGGCGGTCAAATCACGGACGAGGGTGAGTGTTGACGGCTTCACGGCACACCCGTGCTGCAGCACGCTCGAGACGCCCGCCCCGCACCTTGCGGCACGCGCGCCAAACAGAGACAAAAACATGGGAACCGCCGACGGGGTCAAGTCCACCCTTGGCCTGGTGCAGGTCCAGGACTGCCGCCGCGCTTTGGGCAGCCTCCAACCTGCACCATCCAGCACCCCCTCCACCGTGCTGGCAACCGCGGCCCGCTGCATGATTTAGGAGTCGCTCTTTCATTTGGAGGCGTCGTGGTGGTTTGGCAGGTGGCTTTTGTTTTTGGAGCTGGCTGCAAGCGCGGGGCCCCCGACTGTGGGCAGGCAAGCACGACCAAACGGCATTGGTCGTCCGGGGGGGGCACTCAAGAATGCCGCTCTTCCCGTGCCAGAGCGCGTCGAGCGCCGGCTGTTCAATCGGGGGGTTGTCAAAACCCGGCTCATTTGCGGGCGTGACGTCAGAAAACAGCGTCTCAAACTCCGGACTGCCAGCCTCGCTCGGCTTGCGCAGCGCCGTGTCCCTTGCCCGCTGCTTTTTGGGGTTCCTCGGCTGACGACGGCTTGCGCAGTGCCCTGATGTGCTGCCAGTCCTACACAGCGAATTGCGCAACTTGGCAGCTGCCGTGCTGCGTTTGCTGCAGGCGCCCAGCCCACGGTGCCGGCCCTGCCCTCTTGCGGGCCCAACTCGTGGAGGCAGGGTTTGCGGCGCCCTCGCGGCCCGGCTCCGAGTGTTCACGAGCGTGCCGAGCTGCCCAGAAATGATCAACTCTCCTGCGCTGTTCCGCGTGCTTCTGTTGCGGCGCCTGCGTCTGCCTTTGCCCTTTATCGGCCTGTCGACCCGTTAGCGGCCGGCATCACCCCCGCCAGCGGCAGCGGCCAGGAACGCTGGCAATTCGCCGGGGGAGCTCTTTGGCAAACTGTTGGAGCAGCTTGTGGACGGGTCGCGCGCTCTGCGGAGGGCGCCGCCGCATGGACGACGCCGAAACGGCGCGGCGTAAAGCGGCCATTCATTGTCAGGCTGCGATGTGACAGGCCGTCGCCGAGGAGCGGCCAGGGTGGCGGGCGGATCCAGAGTCAGGATGGATTGCCGACATGTTGTGTGGCTTCCGCGGTTTGCGCCCCTGGCCCCTGAAACTGGCCACTTGCGGTCATGCAGTGGTATCGCAGGCTTCCTGGCTCAACGTTCGCTTTTCGCTGCCCCCTACTTGGCCAGCGTGGAGGACTCCCAGCAGGAGACCAGCGGCGGCTCTTGGAGGCAGCCGCGCGGATGCCTGATGATCTGGTGCTCCTGCGTCGCCTGCGCCTCCCCTTGCGGCGCAACGGCACTGCCGCTGCAGTTGTGCTGTCGACGCTTTAGGGGATCACATAGCGCTGCGGACCAGGGCTGTTCCGTTGAGCGCTGCGATAGCGCGCGTTTGCCGGGAAGCTGGCGCGAGGGTCGCCCAGAATGTGCGCCTTGCGGGGTTGACGCCACGCTCGTCTGCCTCGCTGGCAGAGATGCAGGCCGCCCGCCGCAAACGGGAGCAGACTTGCCCGGAGCTTTTGTCAGCGCGGCGCTGCAAGCTCGTTGTGTTTGGGCTTGAGGTTGGTGGCAGGTGGAATGGGGAGGAGCGCGATTTCTTGCGGGCAGCCGTGCGCGAGTGCGGCCAGCTTGGCTGCGCGCTGCCTGCATCCAGGCGCACCTCCATCGGTGGTCGGGCCTCATTGATTGCCGTTGCGGGTCAGCGCGCCCTCGCCGCGAGCCTGGGCGGCTTGCCGGGGGCGGGCGAGGATGCCATTGATGGCGTCGAGCCAATGCTGCCTGAGCTCCTCGCGGACGCGCGCCTCGCAAGTTCCCCCCTCTGCCAGCCGCTTGCCGCCGCGGGGCTGACTGGCGGCCCAGCGCGGGTAGGGGTAGGGTCCGCAGGCCCGAGTAGGTTTGCAGCGTCGTGTTTTTTCTCGTAGTTCTCACCCGCCGGTCATGCTCTTTCTGCGGAAAACATGAAGAAACGAACACGGCTCGCTATGCTGACGCGCCATCATGGATTCAGTTGCATCTTCAGATGGTGATCTTGATTTGCACAATATTTCTACAGATATGCGCGATGCAAGACCAGCAGGTTGCGCATTGGATTTGGTGGATATCCTTTCGGATCGTGACAGCGCGGGTCAGGGCGAAGTACCCCCAGTTGAAAGACGCGAGCGCTTTGAGTCGGCAGCAGAAGTCACGAAGGCAGTGGAGCCGAGGCAGCTGGACAATCTGCCTATTAACAGGAATGCAATACATTTGAATTTGGTTGCCAGGAATTTTGAGAGTATGGTGCAGAACATGCTCCACGCTTGCAAAACGACATCGAGTCAATTCGAAATGCCTTGGGAAACAGGAGTTTTCAAGCATATTTTTCATAAACAGCCTGAGGATCTTGCGGTTGACCATTTTGATTTGCCTTTTCGTTCTGCAGATTTGTTGCCAAGACCTACTGCGGTTTGTGCTTCTGAGAGGGTAGCAAAACAAAGATCGCAACCCAAGTGTGTCGACGACTTGTTCGCGAAAATTAGTTCACGCACAGACATGGACTTCGAGACGGAACAGGGAGCTTTGTTGCATAAAGCTGCGCTGAAATGGTTGACTATAGTCAGTCACAATTACAATGGTAGCGAGAGTGGTCGAATTTTGTTGAAAGAAGCAAATGGAGAACCCAACGAGGCGAGTTGCATGGCTTTCCTGTCCGCAGCCTTTGGCGTGAAGTCACCGCTCACAATCGGCAAGAGAGCGTCAGCGGTTTTGAGATATTTCCGATTTCACCAAGAGTTCATCGGTGGCCTTGCAGTTCCGTTTGAAGAAGCTTATGTTTTCAGATATTTCAATGAGATGCAGTACGTGTTCGGCAAGTGCAGCGCTGCAAGTTTCTTGGAGGCCATGCGCTTCAGCCACTATGTTCTGGGCATAGATGGAGCGCTCGAAGTTACAAAGAGTCCAAGAGTTTCAGGCAAATCCAAGCAGCTTCTGGCTCAGAAGAGGCTTTTTTTGCAGCAGGCTCCGCACTTACTTGTGCAAGAGGTCCGTGAATTGCACCTTAGGCAAGTTCACACCACTGTATCGCCGCTTGGTCTGTTGATGGTGTGGGTCCCACCCAGCCTATCACGGATCAGACGCCAATTGAGGCTCTTCCTGACTGTGGGGATGTTGTGCTAGGATGTGCCTTGCGCCAAGCCCACCTTTCCTGCGATGACGTGCCTGACTTCTGCAAGGGCCACCCTCGGCTATAAGAGCTCTGGCAGCATATGCTCACTGTCGAATGCAAATGCACAATGGAGTATGCCAATTCTGAAGGCAATGTTTCTTTTCTGGAGATCAACACGCAGGTGCGCAAAACTGCCAGATCAGCGGAGCTGAAAGCCAAGCTTCTCCCAATCGTGGCCCCCAGTGTAGGGGTAGTCGAAGACAACTGGATAAAGATGTTTCTGGATGTTCGAGAAGCTGTGGGGTTGCCAAGGCTTGGCAACATAGATGGCCCACTTTTGCCAGCGTTTGATGATTCGTTTTTCATGCACACGTCAATTACGTCGGAAGAAGCTTCAGCTTGGCTGTGCCTACTATTGCACTGCGAGAGCGGTGGGAGGCATCCGAGTTCTCATTCTCTGAAGCGCACAGTCCTCACTTGGACAAGCAAGTGGGGCCTTGACGGAGAAACGCAGGAAATCTTGGGTCGTCACGTTTCAAAGCTGCGCGGGTTGCGCAGCGCTGCCCTTTTGTTTGAGAAGGTGTTTTGGGATGCGGGGTGGCTTGTTTGACCTTTTCAAAGAAATAAAACCCTTCCCTCTTTTATGCGAGCCCCGCAAGATCTAGCACGTGCCGACGTCCCTGCTGCGATCCTTGAGGGGCTGCGTTTAGGCCGCGTGGTCGCTTTTGCAGAAGCCGAACAGGCGCGTGCGTGGTCTTGTTATGGGCGATGTGCTGCGCCGGCTTGTTAGCCGCACTTGCGCAGCACTTTCAAGACGCTAGCTCCCCTTGTCCACCCGCGCCGGCACGGAGTGCCTAGCACGCATTTTGCGTGCGGCCACTGGGGCCGACCACGGGAGGCCACTGTGCTGTCCGTCGATGGGGTGGGCGCCTTCGACCACGTCTTGCGGGCGAGCATGTTCTCCCAGCTTGCGTCGCGCGAGCGCCTCGCTCCGCTGCTGCCGTACGTGCGGCAGTTTTATGGCGAGGCCTCACAATACTTGTGGTACGACGCGGCGCATGTCGTCGAGCAAGGCGAAGGAGGTGAGCAGGGCGACCCCCTGATGCCTTGTTTGCGCTCGCACAACACCCAGCCCTGCAGGCCACACAGGCCATGCTGATGCCAGGAGAGGTCCTTTTCGCCTTCTTGGATGACATTCTCGCGGCCCGGCCGTGCGCGTGCCATTTTCGACATTTTGCAGGCGCGTCTGCAAGCGCATGCCGGCATCCAGGTCAACTTGGGGAAGACTCGCGCTTGACCGGCGGCGTGCCGCCGCCGCGCATCGACGCCTTCGGGACCGCCGAAGACCCAGCTGGGTCCCAACCAGCAAGGGTTGGTTGTCCTCGACCCCCCTCTCGGCAGCCACGTTCACACAAGCATTCCTGGCTGAGAAGCACCCGGCATGGTCGCTTGTCAGCAACGTCAAGCGCCATTCCGGCAGCGCGTTGCCATCCACGGGTAATCGCCAAAGTCTCTACCCTGGCCGCGCGGGTCAAGGCGCAGCGGGGGGCTGAAAGCCATCAGCCCGCAGCGCCTCAGCGGCCTCGGCCGCCGCGGCACGCACGCTGGGCGCGTGCTGTCCGCCCGCGGCGAGCGAAACTGCCAAATTGCCGGCGGCGACCGGGCGCCGCTCTTGGATCATGGGCGGGGTGTCAGCCCAAAATGCCCAGTAGGCAGCAGACCCATCCCGCCCCTCGCCAAGGGCAGTTGGGCGCTGCAGGGCGTCGAGCTCGAGGGGCTCCTCAGCGCTCAGGAGCCGCCCCAGGCAGCGCAGCATCGCCGCATCATGCTCGCGGGCGAAGGCAAGGGTGTGGCAAGGGGGAAAGATGCGAAGGAGGTAGTTGGCACGGGGCGCGCCGCACAGCAGCAGTATCAGCCACGCCGTCTGCAGGTGCGGCACGGCCGGGATACGCTGCAGGAGTGCGTCTTGGGACGCGCGCTTCTTCACTGTCCTCCCCACTGCCCCCGAGTTCAACGTCCCGGGCCCTCATTTTCGTGTTGCGCAGGCGTGCCGCTTCCCTTCAGCGAGCGGCTGTGCTCCTGCTGGGGCGTGCTGGATGCCTTGGGGGACCACCGTGCGGCGCGCGCGCGCGCGCGCTGGCGTGTTAGGGCCCCGCAGTGTGCCCCGGGAGCGCACCGCTGCCAGGATCTGCCGCGAGGCTGGCGCCCGTGTGGCCCCTGCGCGACCTCAACCTCGATGCGCCGGTGCTGGACGACCGCCGCCTGGAGGTTGCAGGTCGCCGTGGACACCCTTGTCAGCCCTGTCCGAGCTGACGGCGCTCCGTGGCCGGGGCTGACCGTGAGCCCGGCCTCGCCAGATCCGACGCCGAAAGTGCCACCACACTTACCCTGAGCTCCTCCGGAGCCGGTCCCGAGGTCGGTGGCAGGTGCTCAAGTGGGCAGGCGGCTCGGCGCCGGCCCATTCTCCCACCTGGCGTCGGCGAGCAGATCGCTCACCGGCGGCTTTGCGCCATCGACGCACGTCTCCCCGAACAGCGGGAGCTGCAGCAGGCTGGCGCTGCGCGGCGACTGCGAGGAGGGCAGTCCACCGCCGCACGTACGCCTGCACAGCAGCTCCGCGCAGCAGTTCGGGAACACAGCGCGACTTGGCGCGCACAAAGGCCACCCCCTGGGACTTTCGGGGTCTGCGTAAGCCCCGGGAAGTTTGGGGCAGACTACATTTCCCCACTCATACTCAAGGTTTTACCCACCTTTTGAAGGAAACGATGTGGAAGGGATGCTCACTAAGGACCTGGAAATTCAAGGCGAACCCTTGAGCAAAGCTTCACACCTCGTAGCTGCCTCGATTCTGCTGTCAGAAAAAAAAGCGAGTCCAGCGCGAAGTCGCAGAAAGTCCACGCCGGCGATCATCCGCAGCGACGCCAGTCGCCGCTGTGTGCGCACGAGCCTCCGGGCTCAGGGCCTCGCGCGCGACGCGAGCCCAAGCCTGCTCGATGAAGCGGCGCGGCGGGCAAGAAGACCGCTGCGAGGACGCGCAGCAGTATGGTCGCCGAGGACATCGAGCCCCACAGCCGGGCATCCCGGCACCACCACGCAACCAATGTGCCAACGCCGGCGCAATGCGACAGGGCCGGCGGAAGGGCGGATGGCGGTGAGCCAAGCCCCAGCTTGAGGCCCTGACTTCGCGCCCGGTCGGACGGCGACAGGGCAGGCAGCAACCCGCGCCCGCGATAGTGAAGCTTTACAGCTGTGATCGGAGTTCATTCAGCCCCGAAGAGCATACCGCACGAATTTGTGGACACTTTGTGGGGTCCAGTTGATGGTGAGACACAAAGCTCCGTCGCGAGCGCGCGATACATGGTTTCGTACTTCCTGTTCTACAAGCGACTGACAGGATTCTGCGATCGGGGCAAAATTATGGCGTCGCCAACTGTGGTGGCCATCCCGGGGAACAAGCACGGAATTTGGTCTGATGTTTCGCGAGAAGAGCTCCCATCTGAGGTTCGGTGCGCCCGCGGCCGACGCGAGCTGCCAGCAAAAAAGGAATTAGCGCTTTGCAGCGCGACAAACGCCTGCGCAGGTAAAAGGCTAGCGAGGCAGGCAGCTGGCGGCCCAGCTGCTTCAGACGGCGCCACGTTGGCTTGGAACCCGTTCAAGGGTTCCACTTCGAATGGAACCCTAAACCCTAAAAGCCTTTACTTTGGGTGGCTGGGGCGGGCGAACTTGCCTACGCAAAGCGAGCGGCTTGGGGGATTTTATCACATTTTGTCTCAGCAACGCTGCGATTTCTAAAGTTTGCGGCGAAGGCAGGCAGGATTTGGACGCAGAGGCCGCATTCGGACGATATCACCTCGTTTTTGCGCTAATTCAAAAGCGCTCGCCTGCGCCCTCTCGGAGTGGCAGGTCGTTTCGTTTGCGCTTCCCGCGGCACTATGCGGAGCCTGTTGATGCCCATGCGGCCGGTCTAACGCGCTGGGTAGTGTCACTCGCTTGGAGATTGTTGGTTTGCGCGTTCTGCTCCTTGCAAGTGTCCACGAACAGACTGGCTTTGCACGGTTGAATCAGAGAAGCCTCGCCGCGGAACGGCCTGGTTCCGAGGGCTGATGGGCTTCTGGGGTTGTAGAGCGCGTTTCACTTAGGCCTAGTCCACGGCGTTTCACGTTCGAGCAGGCTGTCCGAAAAAAAAATCAGCTTTTTTTTTTCAACGTCGCCACCACATGGAATGCTTGGTTGATTTCGCATTGCGGATTCTGACATTTGGGTTAGTTTTTGTTTGTCAGCACCAGCGGATGTGTGCATTATGGTCCTGTTCTTCTTTCAATTCCGAGAGTAGTCCAGGGCTTGCTTGCAGCAATTGTGTGACAATCGACAATGCTAGAAACAACCAACATGGTCATTAATTAACCAGCCATTACTATGTAATTAGTACAGTACATGTTTCAATCCGGCAGAGACATGTTCGCCAGATGTCGCAGCCATGGGTGTTTTTGAAGCACAAGCACTTCCAGATGGATTGACACTAGATACTCGTTTGCAAAACAGGGAGCTGCCATCACTTGTGCTTCAAATAGTTTCGGCTCTCGCTGCAGCAACCAGAGTCGTTGCCAGGAAGCCTTCTTGCTGGAATGTAACAAGTCCTGGGGTCCGCAAGAGCTGCGTTCGGTACGGCGAAAGTTGGGCTGCATCGGAGTCTCGCAGGTCGCGGATTTGCTGCGACCTTTGGTCAGCAACAAGCAGGGGGGTCTTTTTAAAAGGCCACCTTTGGTGGAAAAATGATCGACCCCCTTGTAGTGAAGCATTGCTTGTTGAGGGAAATGGTCGCTCATTTTCTCACTGAGCGGCCGGAGCGGCTGCAAGGTAGCCTGAGTTGGCAGGCTCCAAAACCACATGCGCACACAAAATCACACATCCACGCATCCACACATCCACTTTGGTGCGTTTTGCCAAGGGATGTTAGGACTTTTAATTTTTCACCATTAACTTCTAGCGGGAGAGCAGAAAGAAACCGAGTCCAGACCACTTTCACAAGCCTTTGCAGGGGGTGGGCTGCGATTTTTCTTCGAGCCGAGGCTACGAACGCTCGGGCGTGCTGAACGACCTCCTGGCCGCCGCCGGTGAGCGGCGTTTCTCTGCGGAGACGCTGGCCCAGTTTCGCGCAGCTGGCGAAGGCAGGGGAGCTGGAGGAGCGTTGACTGCTAGTCAGGGAATGACCCAAGGTGTGGGGAACTAACAATTTCGGGATTCCCTCAAAGGAACCCAGAAGGGATTGTTCATAGCTTGACTGCTATTGGGTTGGATCTTTAGACTTTAACTTTTTGGTTGAAATCAAGTTGGGGTTTCCGAACTAAACCCGCACTTTTCGCAGAGGGGTCGTTGCAGCAACCAAGCATTCGATGGGCTGAAGGAGTTGTAGTTACCTCTTGGTTCTGGATGACGGGCTTTGTTTGTTTCCTTTCTGTGTTTGGCTGGCTTTTCGCTGCTTGCCGCTTTGAGCCGATCGAATGCCATTGACCCAAAACGAACCTTAACCTTTCATCTACACCCACCCTAAACCAATCCCTGCTGCCCTGTCAGTTTTTCCAGTTTGAGAGGCATGTACATCAGCCTCCCTTGTGCATTTGCCTCCACACCGCAATTGGCTCAATACAGGAGCTCCTTTTTGCCATAGGCCTCATTTTGAGGGATTCGCTACATGTCGTTGTGAGGAACCGCTTGCCAGTGACACTGGTAGCGGAGCTTTTGCTCCTGGGACTTTGGAGGAGGAACTTCACGGTGAAGGTCTTGAAGGGTGGCACTCACGGACATCCAGACGGGCCTTCGACTCCGTGGGGATGGGTGAGACGCGCGATGTGGCGCGTGTCCAGTGGGACGGAGATCCTGCCGGATGGCAAGATTACGTCAGGAAGGTGCGCCTAGCCTGGGAACGCACACGGAAGCGAAATCGGCGACACCTCGGACCTGAATTGGCTGCCCAGTTCAGTGGGAGAGCATGGATGATCACCCAGGAGTTGGACCACTCCAAGCTGACGCAGCCCAACGGCGCCCGGTACTTGTTGGAGTACTTGGAGACTCACCTTGCCAAGGTTCCTGTACCAGACGCCGGATGGAGAGCCGAGGAGTTGCTGGTGCGCCTCAGGCGTCCCCACGGCATGAGCATGGCGACATGGTGCTCCTCGGTCAGGGAAGCACATCGCCAGCTTCAAAGGGCACTCAAGCGTGCTCGAGATGCAGGTCAACCTACAACGAGCGAGAGCTTGCCCAGTTCCTCGCCCACGGCTGGTCGAGCGGCTCGCGGAGCAGGTGGACTTTTGGAACGAGCACAAGAAGATCTTGAAGAAGATGATGATGAAGAACAGGAAGAGGATGAAGCAGAGGATGATCTCGACGACTTTGGAGAGGCATCTCCTCTGCAGTCGAGTCTGTCGTCACGAAAGCCAAGGGAAAGGGGCAGAAAGCCCGGAGATCGAGATCATTTTTTTTCGAGGAGGTCACTCCCGACATGACGTGGACCGACCTGGACACAGCACTGCCTCCAGCTCTTCCAGATGAACTCTTGGGCTGGTTGATGCTGAGGAGGTCCTCACTCAGCGCAGCTCAGCGACTCAACGTCCTGGCCTCCATCCAGAACAGCCTCAAGACAGCAGACGTAGAGAGAGGTCTTCGAGCGGTGGAAGATGAGCTACGCTACATGGATCGGGATGGAGGAAATTCCAAAGGCAAAGGACGTGGTCGATCCTTCTGGGTGGAACAAGAAGGAAGCTGGGGCATCTTGCTGGCAGAGGAAGATCAGATGGACGAGTTCGTGAACATGGAGGAGGTCCATTGGGTTGAGAAGCAGATGGACTCCCCCAAGGAGGTCTTCCACGCTATGCCCCAGATGGAGCGGTCGACCTATTGGAACAAGGAAGAAGACGGTTCCTACACGTTCTGGACCCAGGACGAGCAGGACGGCGAGTACTACTACCCGGACGGAGGAGGAGCCTTCTGGGCCTGGAGCGATTGGCAGGACGAATCTGCCTGGTGGTCAGCTTCACCTGAGCAGCAGAAGGAACTCAGCGAGGCTTACGCGGCCCTGGACCACAAGATTTGCACCTTTCAGGAGTCTCGACAATTGATGTCAGAAAAGGGTGCGAGTCGCGGCTTCTACCCGAAGGGCAAAGGAAAGGGCAAGGGCAAAGGGAAGAAGAAAGGTCAGCCGGTCATGATGGCTCACCAGACAACCCCGAACATGCCGGCCCTTCCCACCGTCCTCGCGGTCCAACCGGGTACCCCTGGCTACACTGGATGCTTCATCTGCGGAAACCACAACCACGACTACCGCAACTGCCCTCGCCGTGGAAAAGGGAAAGGTGGAAAATCAACCGGGAAGTCCTACATGGTGGACACCGTGCATCCGGTGTTCATGGTGAAGGAGGAGTTGGACTCCCGACAGCGAGATCACTCGGTCAGTGAAGTTTGAGGACTCAGAGTCCACCTACACCCGGACGTACGAGAACGCGGAGTCCACCTATTCCATAAAGTCTGAGGCGGTCAAAGAGGAGTCCGAGGGCAAGGACGCAGCTGAAGCAGAGGACGAGCCCTAAACGTCAGTCCGCGGCCCTGCCTACCTGATGAACTTCTATGACTTCGAGAACGGTTCCGACCATCAGGTCACCCTGGCAGCCGTGGATATGGAGTCCTAGACACCGGAGCCACTGAGACGGCGGTGGAGAAGGTGATGACCATGCATGGGCACATGGAGCAAATCAAGGTGGTGGAGCATGCCAAGGCCAAGGAGTTCCGCTTCGGCAACGGCTTGACGCAAGTCAGCGAGAGCTACGTGCTCATTCCCCAGGTTTTGGGGAGTCACCATTTCTCCCTTGGTGTGTTCACTCTGGATGCACCCCGCGTACCTGTGCTTATCGGGGTACGCACCTTCAATCGCTTGAAAGTGATCTTGGATCTCCAGAAGAGCCTGATCATCATGTGTGCGGTGGATGCCATGATGGCGGTTCCGCTGATTCGCTCAACTTCAGGACACTTGCTCCTGGACCTGCGGGATGACTGGATGAAGTACTGCTACTTCCTGAATCGACCTTTGTCTCCGGTGAGTTCTCCGGGGGCTTCAGCTTCATCCGAGGAGGTCATGCCGCACGGTGGCTACATAGAACGTTTTCTTTCTCACGGGCCCGTCACGACCGGCACCGGCGCAGAGCGATCGAGCATATCTGGTGCCAGCCAGTCAAGCCTTGGTTTACATGGTCAAGGAAGTAGGGAAGAAGCCTCCAGAGATTCGGTTTCAGCATGCAGGTTCCGTCAGGGCCCCATCCGGACATCGAGGCCCCTCGACTTGATCCATGGCATGATCATGTGGATCAGGCGACTACCCGAACTCCTTTCATTTTGGCTCAGCAATTTGATGAAGAGATGCACTGGCATCTCCTGGCCCTCTTAGCCACTCTTCCCCTAGGCGCTCTGTACCGACCCCATGGCCTCGGAAGCACAAGTTCCGGCGGAGCCGAAACCGAAGGCGACTGCGGCCAAGTCCAAGAGCAAGGCAAAGGCCGCGCTCAAGGGGGAGATCAAATTCGACGAGAGCCGGTCCTGCGGACCAGACCCTCGAGACCCCCGAATCTGGGACCACCATGCAACGGAGAACATCTACCAGCACGGTCCTACCGCGGGAGCGTGACGGGATCCAACGGTCATGCCAGGTGGGTGGGATGCGAGCGATGCAAGATGAGGCTCCTCTATGTGCCCACCTTCGGCAGCACCGGGTCTTTTCGCCAAGCAGGAGCTCTCCCGGGAGACATCAAGGAGCAGGTGGCCGAGCTGAAGGAGAAGGCGTCCTTCAATCCAGCGCTTCGGGACCGGACCATCGCCCTCGACGGAGCGGAGAAGCCTCCTGGACAGGCTCGCGCGCATCCGGGCTCAGAAAGAGAAGATCAAGAAGAACGAGACGCTGGACGGGGAGGAGGACCTTCAGACCAACGGCCACACGGAGAAGGTGAACGTCGCCCAGGGTGCCAGCACCGAAGATCTGGCGCTGACTCCCGGCAGGAAGATGGTGAGGAAAGCGGAAACGACTCCGGAGCAAAAGGAGTACGAAGAGAGCGACAAGACTACATCCTGACCGACGAGTACTTCCAAGCGGAGCACCGGAGCAAGTTCACTGATGCGGAGGTGAACCACGTCAAGGAGATCGCTTCCGACTACTACCACAGCCTTGCGGAGAACTTCGCGGCCTGCGGAGTGTCCGGTTCCCGCTGGGACATCCTTGAACTCTGCTGTGAGAAGGACAGCCTCCTGATTCGCTGTCTTGAACAACAAGGAGGAACCGGAGGACGTGCAGGCTTGTTCAACGAGTGCGACATCATGAAGCCAGCGGGACTACATCGGGTAAAGGAGTTAGTTTCATTCCCTTGTGGTGCGAGCTCGCCCATCCAGCACTTGAACGAGCTCACCGAGGAAGGCTGGCTCAAGAGCCTAAAGAGAAAGGCCAGATCCAAGGCGCTTGTGAAAAGGGGATTAGAAGTGGTCAGACTTCATTTGCGCCAAGGAGGAGAGCTTGCCTGGGAATGGCCACGCTACAACTACGGTTGGAAGTGGCCGGTGGTGGAGAAGTTCTGGGCAGAGCTACGACAACTCGGCCGCTGCTATGACATCATGGTTGATGGTTGTCAGTACGGAGTCCACTCCAAGGGCATTCCTGTGAAGAAGCCTTGGGGGATCCGTGTCACCAACGACGACGCCTTCAACCAGGTCAGCCGAACTTGCGACGGCCAACATCAACATGCACCCTGCCTAGGTGGCGGACTCCCTACCAGCACTAGAAGATACACACCGGAGATGTGTCGGGCTTGTGTGACAGCCATGATGTATCAGGAAGAACCGATCATGGCAATCGAGGAGGTGGATAGAAGTTCCCTCCTCACGCTCACCGATCAAGAAATCATGAAGATCGCCGAGCATGTGCTCCTGCTCCACAGAAGGAGTGGTCGCCCGAACAACCGCGCCTTGGTGCGAGCTCTACAAGCTCGAGGAGCAGATGAGAAGGTGATCACCATCGCCAAGCAGATCAGATGCCAAGAGTGTTTGGAAGGTGAGATGAAGAAGCCAAGCCCCAAGGTCAACCTCGAGAAGGAGGAGATTCTCTGGAACACGGTGCAGACGGACAAGTTCTACATGCGGGTCGGCAAGACGGTGCACCACTTCTTGCTCTTCCTAGACGAAGCATCCGGCTTCGGAGTTGTGGAAGAGATCCTGCAGCACCCAGATGACCAGAGCGAGAACGTTGCCACCACTGAGGTGATCGAGGCTTTCCAGCGGTGTTGGGTTCAGATCTTCGGCATCCCAGAGAAGATCAAGTGCGACCCAAGGCTGCTATCGGGGTCGACTCTGGGAAGACTTCTGCGCCGACCGCGGGATCGAGCTGATCCACGTTCCAGCTGAACATCATGAGGCAACTGGAGATGTAGAAAGAGCAGTTGGGGATCTTCGGAGGAAGATGGAACTTAGCACTGTGATGTGGAGCAGACTGTTGGGCTCGCCATTGAACTGCTCCAAGTAGAGCCTTGCACTGCGACAGCTCACCCGGAGTGAGCCCCTCCTTGGTCTCATCGATCTCCACTTGCTTCAACTCAGTGCAGTACTCTGAGTGGTCGATGCGGAACCCAAAGTCCGGCGTCTGCATGAGGTTCACTCCACAATGTGCATAAGGCATCTCCTCCCATGGGCTCCACGAGAAGGCCTTCGTAAAGGTCACAATCACAGCTTTCCATTGCGGGTGGTCGGTGTCTCCCATGATGAGGAAGTCGTCCACGTGGGATCCTATGGCCCCCACTGTCGCTCCATCCACCCGCAGTACCCAAATACAGGGCTCGCACTTCAGGCGCTCCATGTGGCAGTCCTGCTCCAGAACCGCCGCAACGTCCAAGAACCACTCACGTGGCGCCGACGCTAAGCCGTAGGCAGCCTTCAACAAGCGAACTGCTTGTCCACGGGGAATCTGAAGAGCTTCCGAGAGCTCTCCACTCTCCAACGGGCACTGCGAAGATGTCCCGCTTCGTCTGAGATTGGCTCCCCTGCAAGAAGGCGGACTTGGCATCTGCCTTCACACACTTCCACTTCTTGAAGGCCGCGAGGTTCAGCAACATCAGTTGCCGTCCACGACGTGAAAGCGTCGGGGCACTCGTGAGGAGATCCCCGAGGTCGGGGTCGCTGTACCCCAAGAGCACGATCCGTGCTTTGGCCTTGACTTCCTTCGCCTTCTCTCCGGCCTTGAAGACCAGGACCCAACGCATGCGCATCAAGCGCCCCTCAGGCACTTTCCCTCGGAGCTTCTCGCATACCTTCCGGCTCACCCATTGGTTCACCTCGAGCTGCTTCGCCTCGGACATAGGTCGTCTCTGCTCCTCATTGAGCTTTGCCCACGAGATTTCGGCTCCTTTCTGCACGCTCTTTGCAGTGAACTTGCTGGGGTCCTTCAAGATCTTCCGCCATTCCATTTCATTGTCAGGCGCCGCGATCGTCACCCCAAAGATGCAACTTGCACTGTCCTCCTCCGACACCCACAAGGCACCTCCTGTAGCGCTGGATGAGGATCCACCTAGCCCTGCATGAAGAGGACGTTCTCCCTGCTCATGTGCAGCTCTCTGTTTCTTGAACTCGTCGAGGAGCCGATCGATGTCCAACTCCGACTCCTCTTTCTCCTCAAGCGGTCGTTTCTTGCTGCCGGGATCGGCGCATCCGAGTCTTTTGCCGATGGCCGGAATGGGGTCTCTGCACTCAGTGACCGAGCCCGGTCTGCCTTTTTCTGACTTGGGTCGCTTGGTGAGGTCGTCATACTGCCCCTTGCTCAGCAACGCCGAAAGTGAAGAAAAGGTCCAGGGCAGCGTCGCCGTGTTGGTGGCCTCTGCGATCAGTGATCAGCCTTTGGGCGATGATCCAGACGGCCGAGCTCGGCCTCCGAATTCCTCCATCGTCCTGCACCTCGTCTCCGATGCCAGGACGCGTGCGGGGCCAAACCACCTGCTCACCCTCAACCTCGTCGTGTCGACTTCCTGGTGAGCGGGATTATCTCTGGGCGTCTTGTACCGGCGGTAGTAGACCAAACCCGGGCAGGAACTGCTTCACCTCGCCTGCACGGGCGCTGCCTGTCTTGCTGCTGCTTGAAGAAGGTCTCCGCTTCTCTCCGGAGACGTAGCTGCTGCTCCAGCGGATGCCCCGGGAGGTGCTCGTTCACCATAATGGGCAGTCGATCTTCTTGTTTTGGAAATCTGCCGAAGGCCCACTGCACCGGCGCAAAGCCACCCACTCTCATCTCGTGGTTGTGAGCACTCTGCGTCGCGTAGGCCGCTTCCCGCAAAGTGCAGTTCTTGGCCTTCCGCATGAAGAGCTGTCCTGGCTTCAGAGCGCTGTGAAACATGGAGGCAAGGACATCATCAGGAAGTCCATCTTGCAAGGCATTCGCGGCCCCGTCAACTTGGTGGCTTGGAAGAGTGGAAAGCTGCGCCGAGTGGCTCGGAGCAGTTTGTCGGCGGAGATCCAGGCCCTTTCGGAAGGAGAGCAAGAGTTGATGTTCTGCCGTGGCCTTTGGTCAGAGCTTCTCGAAAATCGCATGGACCTCAGGGAGCCCGAGAACACGACGAGCCAGATCACGGCCGCGATGATCATCGATGCCAAATCCGTGTACGATGCCTTCTGGAAGGGGGACACTGCCTCGAGTGGCTACAGCATGAAGGAGAAGTACGCGGCGCTTGAGCTCATGGCAGTCTCCGAGAGTATGAGGCGCCAGAACACGACGCCTCTGTGGGTGAGCTCAGAAGCTCAGTTGGCAGATGGGATGACAAAGTCCCAAGCACAGGATCAGATGCGGCAGTTCCTGGAGAAGGGCCAGATCTGGAACGTCCGCTACGATCCGCAGTTCCTGGCGGCGAAGAAGAAGAAAGTGCAGCCGGGCATGTTCGACGAAGACTTCGTGCCCGAGGAAGACGCTAGCTGGCGAGACCTTCTGAGCCGCGAGCAAATTGCGGGTTTTGGCAAGCCTTCTTTGGGCATGTCAGTTTTTCCAGTTTGAGAGGCATGTACATCAGCCTCCCTTGTGCATTTGCCTCCACACCGCAATTGGCTCAATACAGGAGCTCCTTTTGCCATAGGCCTCATTTTGAGGCATTCGCTACATGTCGTTGTGAGGAACCGCTACATTGCGGTTCGACCTGGAGACGCTCAGACAACTGAGCGGTGAATCGGAGGTGGAAAAGGATTGGCAGCTTGCCAGTGACATGCCCCCGGGGGCAATCCAGACCATACAAAAAATAATAGTCAACTTTACACCTCTCCCCACAAGCTCACAGACAAACCCAACACCAGACCTCCAACCCAGCAAGCTAACGCCAACCAGCCGCCAATGGAGCTAACACAAGTTCAGCTGGTCGTTCGTGGCTCAAGAGGGCTTTCCTTGCGTGAGGCCGCTCCAGCAAATGTACGCAGGAAGGCCGGCTGGCGGAAGTTCTCGTTCATGAGGATATGTGGTGTTAAAGGGAAACCAAAAGGAAAGCATGTTCGGGTTCCCCTATTTTAAGACAGTCCACAAAGCTTTCCTTGACGTGTGTGACTTTAAGTTGGTGGAATGCATCGGCTTGCAGTGTCGCCGTTCTGCGCCGTCCTCGTGGCATCGCCAATTCCAGCACGACTCTGATCGAAGCAGTTGAAGATCTTGTTGGAGAAATGCCCCAAACATTTCAGGTGAGCCACAATTAAAACCCGGGTAGATGAAGGTTAGTAAGGGGCAGTCCCAGCCAGAAATAGTTTCGGCCGGCTTCTTCATTTTTGACATGGTTCTGGGTAGACTATTTTAATACCGGGTTTTGATTATGACCCAGGTGACGAAGCTGAAGATGCTGATGACCTAGAAGAGCTGCTGAATGACTTCTTAGCCAGGCCGTCGCCAGTGCACATCTGTTCGATGGTGGCTCAGTTTGGTTCGATTGCTTTTTGGTCCTCGCGATGTTCAATGCTGTGGTGGATTTCCGAAATTTACCACCTGGGATGGACGAAGCCAAGCAAAATAATGGTAGTGGTTGATAAACCACCAGAATCCCAACTGGCACCAAATGGATCTTGTCCGTCCACGGATCTCCTCCGATTTGCTTCCCGGCCTCGCGCCTCGCGACGTCGCCGCGCGCCTCGCGCCTCGCGCCTCGCGGTTTGCCGCCAGGGCGGGAGGCCAATCCTGGTCGCAGGCTGGTGGCGAGGAAGCAGCCCTGCGCAAGCGGCTTGGCGAAACGGCGCAGTTCCCTGAGGCTTTTGCCTCAGGATGGTCTGTCGATGGCTCCTGCTTGATGCGTTTTCATCCAAGGCATTCTTCTTTAAAAAAAAAACACCGGAGCAAGCAAAGCAGACAAGGCGAGCTGGAAAAAACAGCTGCAAACAAGGAAAGAGAGAACACCCCCCCCAACCCCCAAAACTCCTGGGGTCGCAAGTGCGGTCGTCAGCCAAGAGGAACGAAGCAAGCGCTGCGCTTCCTTGGGAGCGCTGTCGCTAGGACTGTGAGCCGGGGCCTGGCGTACATCGATGATGCTGCCCGGGAGGCACGTGGTAGAACCTTCCCCAGAATTAGCTCCCCCTTTTCTCTCCTCTTTTTTTTCTCTTGCATTCTTGGGGCCACTTTTTCCCACTCACCAGACAACAAGTAGGTTTTTGCTGGGGCCAAGGAACCTGATGTTCCTTCAGGGCCTTTTCTTTGGCGAATGCCGCGCCAAGGTGCATCTAGGTTGTTGGAATCTGCTGTCAGACCATTTAACCCGCCAAAAGTTAGTCGCTTTTAGCGGGGGATCCGAAAACGGGCAGCCCAGTTTACTCGCGTTCCTCCCACGTCGAGTTGCCTCCAAGCGCCGGGAGGTGCACCGCCGCAACGCCTCGCTCTCCCGGTGCCTCGAGGAGGTCCAGTCGGACCTCTCCCGCATCTCCGAGCGCATGCAGGCAGAAGATGTGGTCGGGTGCCGCTCAGGTCGCTTGAGGGAGGCGTTTTGAGAAGTCATCTCGGTTCCGGGGTCGAGCACACAAATGCGCGCGTTTCTTGTTTTTTACCAAAGCCGGGGAAGGTGTGGGCAGCATGTGGGGCCATCTAGCCTCCAATAAACCTGGAGCCGTTCGACGTTCGGGGGTCCTAAACCAGGACCATTTTCCTTCTACAAAATCGTCCCGAACGTCAGGTTCCATATTGGTGGGAGGCTACGAGGCCGTGGCGACTGCTTGCCGCAGGCCGCACGCCGTGAGCGGCAGCGCGGCCGCGCCGCCACGGCCAACGCGGCCTCGCGGATCCTGGGCGCCGGGGCGGCGCCCGCGGCGTCCGCGCGGCTCGGCGAGGTAGGCAGTGAACCGGTGCGGCGGGCCAGGGGCACGCTGAGTCTGGTCAAGAGAGAGGGACATGCGTGGTGCAGAAGGACACATTGGTACTGGTACGCGGCAATGGCCGCTATATTATACACATCCATTTCTTGTAGCTCGAGCTTGGTTTGCTGGATGTCCTTTTCAACAGTGGCAACTTATCGCTGGGTCCCGATGAACTTTCACTTTGGAAGTCGAAAGGAAATGGAGGGACGCCTGTTGGTTGCCCCTTTTCAGCTTCAATCCTTGCCACCCAGGCCGTCGGACAGAGCCAGGACTGGGGGGGCCTTCATACATGGCCTTGGCTCTGTGATGGACCATCAAAAGCCTCAAACCACAATTTTTGAGGTCCTTTTTTTAAATCAATGTTCAAGGTCCACGATGATTTTTACCCACAGCCTGCCAGGGATGGGGGGGGGGGTGTCCGGGGCCAGCTGCGCGTTATGAGGAGATGGGACGAAGCACCCCGAAAGCCCGCAGCCAGAGCGCCCCAACCCCCACGGCGACCGCAAGGATCGCAAGGCTTTGGGGCGGACGGGCACACGACTGGAGTGGACCAGGGTGACGCCGATAGTCCTTGCAGTTTCTCTTGCATGCTGGCCGCGGCCCATTTGGTTGTGTATGGCGTTCGAAGTCCGGATATGATTTCGATCCACGGCGAAGGCAGGTTCGAGAATTCACGGGCTCAGGTTCGCATAGCCCGGCTGGCTTGAAAGTAGGCCGCGGGGCCAATTTTGTTAGAGATGCCGTTTTTGTGCTTTTTTTTTTCAGTTGAAGGGCCGAAGGGCCAGCAGAAAAGTTCGGGGTCACTGTGGATGGACGAAATCCATTTCGCACCACCTAAGAAACCCTGAAATGATTTGATTCCCCTGCAAATACCGATGAACAATGATTTTGTCCACCCGCAGTAGGGCATGTTTGCAGGCACTACACCTTGCGCCAGAGCCGCGCAAGAGGGGTTCTCCTTCGGAGGCGGCTGCGCAGCTCGGTGGGCGAGCCTTGCATCCGGGCGATTTCCTCCGAAGTTGGTTCTGACTGGGAGCGGGCGTGGTGGAGCTTGAGGTTGAGCCGTGCTTCTTCTTTCAGAAAGCGGGGGTCAAACGGTGGAAATGCCCTAGGGCCAGCGAAGTTTGGGGCATGTCTTTGTTTTTGCTTTTTTGGTTTCGCTCTTGCAAATGCGGAGGCTGCCCTGTTTCCGGCTGCCGAAGGGTGCTGTTGCGAACGAAGCTGCCAATGCGTAGGGCTTATGGAAAGAGGAAGTTGTCCAGCGAGGCACTCTTGAGCCTCGCTCGATGAAAGGTCCCAGCCACTTCTAAAATATTGGGCTCCCCATGGCGCCCGAAATGGCCATGAGCTTGCCTCTCCAAAACGCTTCTGGGAGACCAATGCTTCGCGGTGTGGTTTATCCTTTGATCAATTGGGCAACCCTCCTTTTTTTTTGGGGGGGGGGTGTTTGGAAACCCCTACAAAATCATTGGGCAACCCTCCTTTTTTTTGTTTGGGGGGGGGGGTTGTTTGGAAACCCCTACAAAAAGTGGGCAACCCTCCTTTGTTTTCCTCTTCCCCCCCCCTCATTTTTTTGGTTTTGTTGGGAAACCTCTGCAGAAATTGGTTCCCGCTGCTTCCCCTTTCAAGCCGCCAAAACAAAGGGGTCCCCGAGGAAAAAACAACAACGCCACCCCCAACGGCAGGCTGGGGCAAGCCGCAGCTGGCGAATCCCCGGGAGACCTTGCAGGAGCGAGAGTGCTGCGTTGGCCATCTTAGCCTTGGTGAATTTTGCTTGGATGTTAGGACTTTAACTTTTTGCCAAATGGTTTCCGAATTAAACCACTAAAAGTTATTCACTTTAGCAGGGGAGCAGATTTGGCAACCGAGTTAGGTGATGGATTGCTCCACTGGAAGCGAGCAGAGGGCCATTTGGCTGTGGGTCAAAACCAATGGGATCCCATTTTGGGGTGCACCTACCCCCCTTTTTCGTCTAGTTTTTGGGGGTTGGGATGTTCACTGGAGGTACGGGATTTTGACCCATGGCCAAATTTATTTTGAAAAAGGGCCCTTTGAGGAGGCATAGTTCCAAAGGAAAGCACTCCAAACACGGAGCCAGGCACATGCTTCGATGTGCGTTTGTAAGTGCCAGGACACGGTGCGCGCTGAAATCGCTCACTTGAAGCATGAGAAGCATGCAGATCAGAAGGCAGCCATTAAGCGGCTGCTGGTGAAATGGCATCCAGACCGCAATCCCGCCGCTTGGGCTGCAAATCGCATGGGGGTCCGCAGTTGGCGCGGGACCTTGCGGAGTCGTGCAAGCCGCAGTGATGCATTCGCCTTCGAAAGTTGGGTCAATACCAAAGCTTGCCTATGAATCAAGTTTCCAAGGTTTTTGTTTAATTCCCCTCGAAGCTGGCTTTTTCCTTAAAAGTTTAGTCACCAGCTGTCAGTCTGGACATGGATTCCATTCGCGATTGAAAGCCAAGAGCCCTTTTCGGGTCAGCTTGTGATGCCAGCTTTGTGTCATGGGTGTGGCATTATTCGCGAGCTTGTTGGCGACAGCCTTGTGCATCTCTACATGGGAGTGGCTCAAAATTAAAGAGCCAGGGTTATACAGGTTTTAGTTGGTTCCATTTACCAAGGCACCATTTTGGTACATGTTTTTAAGCCACAGCCACATGCTGGCATGTGCGTGCAAAGGCAGTTACTGAGGAAAGTCCCGAGACGGCCACCGCGATCTTTCAATTCATCCAGCAGGAGAGACGTGGGCGAGCCAGATCTTTTTCGTTACGTAGTCCCTGAGTGATCCGTTTGTGGGAGTTTGCAGTTGAGCCACAATCAAAACCCGGGTAGATGAAGGTTAGTAAGGGACAATCCCAACCATAAATAGCTGCGGCCGCCTTCTTAATTCTTTACATGGTTCTGGGTCGACCATTTTTTGGTACCGGGTTTTGATCATGACTCAGTTGCGGCACATTCGTTTCTGACAGGAGAAAGACCGACTGCTCGGACTTCGGTGACCGGCGGGCAGCCTTTTTAAAGCGGCCATTCGGCCGGAAGACAGCCTCTCGTTCGTCACGACTCGCGGCAGGTTTCCCTTTGCGGCTCATGGGATGCTCGCCGTGCGCGTGAAATCGTGGCCAATCTTTTTCACCCCTGGGACTTGGAATCCCGGACGCAGGTTTAGGTCTGTACTCTGAGCTTGAATTCGCCCAGCGCCCTGGCGGCCTGCTCTGTTCCGCAAAGCGGAAGGTAGGCCAATAGTTTCAGCTGTGCGCCTCCAAAACAGACTGCACCTCGGCCGCTTTCGGGTCGGCTTCGCTCGGACGCGTTGCTGATGTGGATAAGCACGGACCGCAGGCAAGCGGAAGGTTTGTGTGGTCAGCGCTCGGGGTTTGACATGCACTGCCGCTCAGCCGCAGGAGCTCGAAAGGGCCCGCAAAGAGCAAGCCAACAGCACTCCAATGAGCCTCGGCCAACGCCTGCATTGCGCGAACGCGCGGGAAATCACACAGAAAACAATAGCGAGCAGGCAGCACACGAGCTAAAGGGTAAGATTCCCAGAAAGTTGCTTAGGGCTCCTTGAAAGATACATTTTGCCCATGTGAAACATGGCTATTTCCACCAAAATAGAGGGACCCCACCATTTACAAGGCAATGTTCAAGTGTATAATGTAAGGATCCCTGTTGCGGAACTCCTTTTGCAAGAGATCGGCCTTTGTTTTTTGTTTCATGAGAGCAGGCGGGAGTGCGTGTCATTTTTTCTCCTCCGAGGGTGCCAAGTTTCGCGACATTTGTCAAACATCTCCGAATTGGTGGTTTGGATTGGTGGTGTAGGGATTTGACCCCCTGGTTCTTGTAGAGGGTACATAGGCAACTGTCCTTGTCCACCAAACCACTAATTAATCGAAACCATCAAACAACGAGGGAAGCAGAGTTTGGTGTGTGTGCGGCCAGGTGCTCCGGACCCCTTCGCGCTGCAAGAGACGATCCTCAAAGAGGCGCCGCGCGGGGGGGAGGGGGGGAGGGGGAGGGGGCGGCTTGAGCGCTCGTTTCGGAGGTCATGTTGCCAGGGTTCCGTTTTGGGTACTCATTTTTGACCCACAGCCAAGTCTTGAACGGAGGGTGACGAATTTGGGCAGATTCTTTCAACGCTTCTTGGCTCTCCAGGAGAAGTTGTTCGATGAACACCTGGCGAAGATTGGAGCCGGCGAAGACGCTGCGGCAGCATTTTGCCCCTGACCGCTCCCAAACCTTACTTCCAAGTGGTTCTTGTCCTGGAACCGCAGGTTCTTGTCACTTGTTCAACGCCGACCTTTTGAAAGCTTCAGGTTGTTGTTTTTTCTGAAGGTTCACCTTAAGATTTTCAGGTCCGTCGGGCTCATCAGGGATGAGGTTCACCTCATGCCGCGGCCGCTGAAGTTTTGCAGTTTCACAGGCCTCATTGAGCCCTCCACCTTCCCTCGGAAGAGGAAAGGCTCTGGATAAGAGTTCCTTGGGTTTCAGGGTGGTGAGGTACGTTTTTGCCCCTCCCCGAAACATCCTGGTCGGTGGGTTCTCCATTCATGTAAAGATTATGCCCCCAGCCACGAGATGATTGCCCACTGGTACCGCTGCTGTCTCCCCACGCTTGTCTCCCTGGTTGCAGTTGCTGCCTCGGACCTTGCGACAGCTCGTCTCTCCACTTGTCTCCGTGCTTTTGCTTGCTCACTTGGACCTTGTCACGGCTTGTCTCCCTCCTTGTCTCCCCACTTGTCTCCCAACTTGTCTCCCCACTTGTTTCCCCACTTGTCCCGCCACTTGTTTTTTTTCTTTTTCTTTTTTTTTTGTTCGTTTTTCTCCCACTTGTCTCTCCGCTTGTTCTCCTCTTCTTGCTTGTAATTGGTGACCCGGATTTTGTCATGGCTTGTCTCCTTGCTGCCTGCTGGTGCTTGCTGGCTCGGACGTTGTCACGTCTTGGCTCCCCACTTGCCTTCCCACGTGTTTCCTTGCCAGCGCTTGTTGTCCAATTCTCTCTCCCTCCTCCCGTGTCTCCATCCTTGTCTCAGTTCTGTATTTTCCATGGAACTTGCTTGATCTTGTTTCAATGACATGGAAAGCAAGGCTGCGACAAGCCTTGGCAACAACAATTATGTACTGAATATTGGTCGTTCTCAGTTCTTTGCACCCCATTCAGGCGAAGCAAAGCCTTTTCCTTGCATGATCCCCAGACTTTGGGGCCATTTGTGGTCCAATTGGCTAAGCGTCCTGATGCGCGCAGCTACTTGGGCAAATGCTGGTCGATTTTGTTCTCCCGGCTGGTGCTGAACAGGTCCCCCGATTCCAGTTGGCGCTTGCTCGCACGCCACGCGCTCTGCGCGTGCGCGGCGCAGCTGGAAAGTTTGAGGACCTCCGGCAGACTGCCCGCCTGAACCCGAAGGACTGCCTCGCCGCCTGGGAAACTCCGCCCTCAAATTGGAAAAGGCCGAGTCGCTGCTTTGGGAGTTAAGGAGGGGCCAACCCAAACCATCAACCCAAACCACCAACTAGAGGGAGGCTGAATGCTTTATGTCGCGTTTTCGCAGTCATCGCAGAACAGCAAAGCTTGTTTCGAGGGTTCTTAGGCAAGGGGTTCCAAAGTGTACGCAGCTTCGGGTGCCCTGTGCCCCCCCCCCCCACTGCCGGCCACGCTGTGACTTCCTTCTCGAACTATTGTGCTTCTTTTTTGCCCAGCACGCCTCGCGACAGTTGTCAGAATTCAGTGTGGCAGGAGTTCAAGTATATGCGGACATTGCCAGCACCAAGCTTCCGCAGCACGCCGGCTGCTCACTGACAGCTGATTTGCTTTTCATCCATGTTCCCTTGCACACTGACACAACGTTGTGGGTTTGTTGTCGACCATGGGTGGCCCAAGTGGATGTGTATAGCATCAGTTTCTTCTTGGTAACGTCAGATGTTGAGGTCTATAAAGTTATGAAAACGTTTCTAGCAGTTTCTGGGGGGTTCTGAAGAGAACAAGAGCAGACAAAAATAAACACCAGGAAAAAATCCTTGTTGGCTGAGCAGTGCAATTCCCTTGGAGGCTCACGCTCAAGGAGCGGACGCTGCTCTCTGAGAGTCTCAACCGGCCGCGGCCGCAGGCGCGGCCACCTTGCTTCCGGCCAGCGTCCCCTGAAAACCAAAAGTCAGGAACGCGCCACCCCCCCACTAAGAGACCTTTGGGGCGGTTTTTTCCGAAGGGCCATCGCGTCATGGACGCGAAGGGCTTCGGAAGGTCTTCTGGTGAATAGACAATAAGAATGGTTTAACCTTCTGTCTTTGCCGATTGCTGATGTGGGTATGGGTCAAAATTAAGCCACCAGGGGACGTTTCCATTTTGGGCATGAATGAATCTTTGTGACGATTGCTAGCGACACTTGTCCTGGGCCTGGCCGAGAGTCCGAGAGGTGCGCCATGAGCCGGCTGCGCCTTTTGACGGAGCCTCAGGATCCATCCATTCTTCGTGGCATATGGTTTGAAACCCCCACAGGCGATGCACGTTTTCAGGATCAGAAGTGGAGCGACTGCAGCGTGAGAGTTGCATCGTGCAGCTTGGCGAATTCACCTCTTGAGTTGCTTGGATGTCTGATGATGTCCGCAAGTTTGGATTTCGGGAAGTTGGCTAAGCTGAAATGGGAGATATTGGAGATAGAAGTGGCAAGTTCGTTCAAGTGACTCGTATCTTGCGGCATCGCTAAGGCTGCGCTCTTCGACGACTGCATGGAGTCGGAATATCGGCGCTCGCATGGGGCCTGAGAGAGACGGAAGTGCAGGGGAGAAGGGTCCAGCGGAGTTGCAGGCACGGGGCTTTGGGCTGGGCAAAGAGGGGCCAAGGCTTCTGGCGCCAGTGCATGTCAAAGGCGCGAAGGCGGCACTGGGTTGAAGCTTCTGGCCTCTGGATGCAAGCTGGCCAGATCGAATTTGGCTCAATGGCCGAGAATTGGTGGTCCAAGACCTGCAGTGCCCGACATGTCGACCTTTGTCTTTGGGACGTAAGAGTGAACGTGAAAGAGTGCAGCAGGACTCCAACTTTGCTCCAGCAGCGTGGTTCCATCCAGTTTCCCTTTGAACCACCCCCAAGGGTCTCCACCCGGACCAAAGAGGCAGACCCCCCTTGAGGCCCCGGCCCACACGGCAGGTCTAAGCTTGGCACCCGAGCACTTGCCATGGCGCGTGGCCTCATGCGAATGGGCAGCTTTCATGCCGCTCGGCCATCAATGGGCTGGGCTGGGCGATGGCTGGCTCCTGGCCTATTTTTTTCGGGGCTCGTTGCTCGCAGAGTTTTTTGTCTTAGGTGTGTTGTTTTGCTTTGTTCCTTCATTCCTGTGCTTTGTGCCCCCCCCCCCCCTGTTTGCCGGTTTCCGTTTCTTCTTTATTGCGATTGGTGACTAGTCTGTTCTTGTCATGAAAGCTAGCTTCAGCCAGCTGTGCATTCTACTTGCGTAAGAAAGTGAGCGGGCCAGATCACCACTTGCTTCTACCCCTTCAGGTCGTAGGTTCATTCTTCAATTCCATCCTGACCTTCACTTGGGTCATACAAATCACAATTTGGCAACTTGTTGATCGTATCCAAGGATTGGGTGGAACTAGTTCGTAGAAACAATAGCGCAGTGCCTGCCCCAGTTTGCGCCTCAGTTTCTCTCGCTTCAGCTTGCGTTTCTCTCAGTCTGAATGGCTGCTTTTCGCCGTTGGGTTTGGTTGCTATTTACATCTTGTCTTGAG
>CAUJNA010000850.1:75000-88065 GCA_963377175.1 Effrenium voratum
CGCGCACCCGCAGAGTACTTTACCCATGCCAGCCAGATGGTAAGAACACCCGCTCACGCGCTCAGCGCTGCACCGGCTCACGCGCGCCCGGACAGCACTGCACACATGCCAGCCAACTGGTAAGAACACCCGCTCACGCACCCGCTCAGTGCTGTACCCATGCCAGCCCAATGGTAAGAACACCCGCTCACGCGCACCCGCTCAGCACAGTACCCATGCCAGCCAGATGGTAAGAACACCCGCTCACGCGCGCCCGCTCAGTACTGCATCCTTGCCAGCCAGATGGTAAGCAAACTCGCTCCACCCTGCAGTGAACCAGCAGGTTTTCGAGTCGACCTGGCGGCATTCTTGCTTGCCCTGGAGGCTCTGCTGTGACAAGGAACGCGGTCGGTGTTTGATTGGGAAAAAGCAGTGCGTCGTGCCGGCTTGAAAGTAGTTCACGAGGAACAAAACCATTGTTTTCATTGGGAAAACCAACGAAAGCAGTAACCCTGCTTGGGGTGGACGTGTGAAAAGCACGAAAATCACTTAAGGCTTCGGTTCATTTGTTCTTCTTGACTTGTGCTACTGAAATCCTGTTTTGTCTCACGGCGGAATATGAGCCGTGTTCCTAGTTCCGGCAATCTTGCAGAATCCATTTTCCTTGTTGTCTCACTTCTGTTTTCTCCTCTCTTTTGTTTGGCGGGGCTGCCAGGGGACAAAGCAAGATTTGTTTCCTGTATGCACAAGCATGAGAGGTGAGAGGTATATTTTTTACGGTTCTATGTCTGTATGTATGTACACACATATGTATCTATATATATATGTATGCAAATCTGTGTATATATATATATATATTATACGTGTATATATATATATATATCTCTCTCTCTCTCTCTCTCTTTCTCTGCCTTTCCCTTTCTCACATTCTCTTTATCTTCCTTTTTCAAGGCGCTACCAGGCCCTTAAGTATTGACCGCAGCCACTTCCTCTTGCAAGCTGCATGCCCAACAACACCTCCAGTTTCATTTCCAAAGCAAAGCCCTCTAAGTATGGTTTCAGCTTTCCTCTCCCAGGCCCCCCCTCAAACTTACCCCTTGGTTCCAGATCTTCCATCTGTATCCCTCCCTCCCATGGGTCGCAGATCTGTCCAAATTGTCGATCTCCCACAAGGTTCCCTGGTTCCCATGGGTATCTCATGACCTTTTCCGTGCGTTTTGCATGTCACTCCTGGTTCTTTCTCCGTGTCTTTGGGCACGCTTCCGGTCAGGAGCTTCTCGCAGTCATGCCCTCCCCCGACGTTGTGGCCTACGGCTCTGCCGTCAGCGCCTGTGCAAAGGCGGGAAGACGCATATTTTTTTGGGGGCTTGGGAGGCATGGGGAATGACCCCCTATGAACAATCCTTTGTTGTTTCCTGCGAGGGCCTCCCTAGGTTCATCTCTAAAACCCCGAGCCCTCAAGAAAACAACAACCCGGCTCAGGGTCGCTGGTGGATTTTTGCACCAGGACACGGATTATTGTTTTGAATCCTGACGGCACAGTGCATTGCCTCGTGCTTCCAGTTAGTGGGGCTTGTCACTGGATTTCCGTTTCCCAAAATGGGATTGTCCAGGTCAAGACAGGCCTTGAAGAATATTGTGCGGCCTTCCGATGAATCAACCGTGCCGGTCACGCGGCGTTTTTGTTTGTTTGTTTGGGGGCAAAGATCTTGATGGACACCGCCAGGCAAATCATGCAGGCAAATCGGCTTGCAGTTTAACAGGGGTCCAGCTCTATTTCCCTTTTTGGTGGTTTTAAACATCGCCCTTCTGGGCCCATGAAAGGAGAGCTTCCCTTGGTGGGGGTGATGTTCTAAGGTATAGGGAGCCCTGAGTTTGCATCAGTGGGCAGTCGGTGGTTTCACGAATTGAGGTCCGCCCAGTTCACCGTTTGTGTTGACAGAACTTCACCCAGTCCTCTCGTCTCTTCACGATCCGCGCTCGGGCCGGCGAGTTTTTTTGTTGCGCTCGGCCAGGCGGGTTTCTGGGAAGGAGCCGCGGCGCTGCTGTGTGAGATGCAGCTTGGCTTGGCTGGCGGGGGGGGGGCTCCTGCCTCTGGCGGATGGCAAGGTCGGCTCTTTCAGCTTTTCGAGCTCGTGGGAGTTTCCACGAGGTGTGAGTTGCCACTTTGCAAAGGGGAGCTTGTGCGGTGAATTCGGAGATTGCTTGATTCCGGGTGGTTTAGAACAAATGCCTGGGCGGAGGGCTAGACTCCACCCCTAAGGATTTTCACAATGTGGGAATACCTTTTGTTCACGCTGTGTGCACATTGGCATCCTACAGTCGGCATCAGCCTCGGAACATGCATGGCAGAGGACTGCACATCTGTGGAGTGTGTTTCTTCACAAAACAAGAAACACTCCCTTACCCCGCCCGCCAAACCTGAAGAATGCGATACCGTAACTACGTGGAAGGAGTCCGCCCCCCTCCCCCCTCCCTATGAGCGGGTGCTGCGAAAACAACGACGTAAGCCTCACCCCAACCACCCTGAACCCCTGCATGCACCTACCCTAAAGCCCAAGCACACCCTCAACCAACCTCAATAAAGTCCCAAATCGACCCGAGGTCGACCCAAAACCCAGACCTTGAGCACACCCAACACCTGCCCAGAAACATGTCCAAGAGCAAACCTGAGCCCTAAACCTGGTCCTTAGCCCAACGAGCCAATGCTAAAGTACCCCCAAGGGATCCTTACCCCGACCCCAACCCCACCCCACATCAGCTGAGCCCAATAAAAGCATACCCAGACGCTGTGGAGGACCAGCATCAGAGGACAAGCCCCTCCAACTTTTCTCCTTTCCCTCGCGTTCCAGGCGGTGGTTGGGTCCTCTGACCCGTGGGTCCGAGGTCCGCGCGCCGCGTGCGGCCGAACGCGGTGTGTTTGAACTCTGCCATCACGGCCTGCGGCCGCGGCACCAAGTGGCTCCAAGCCCTGGGGCTGCTGGAGCTCATGGCGGACCAGGATGGGGCGTGTTCGTCGTGTTGGGGAAGGCTGTGGGTTGGTTGGTTGGTGGGTGGGTGGGTGGGTGGGTGGGTGGGTTGGTTGGTTGGTGGGTTGGTGGGTTGGTGGGTTGGTGGGTTGGTGGGTGGGTGGTTGGTTGGTTGGTTGGTCGGTCGGGGGTTTGAAAGGGGAACCAGACGGAAAGCAACCACTTTGGTGGATGAAGGAAAGTTTTCGCCGCGGTGAAATTGGTGCAAAGTCGCTTCAGGTGAAGGGGGACTCGTTTTTTTTTTGCCCCTCTAGGATCTCAGACAGGGCCCTGTGAACGAGCATTTGGTGCAAGGCGGCTGCGGGCCCCCAAGCAAAACTGATACAGATGCTGGGTCAGTTTCTAGTTGTCAAAGTCTGAAAATGGAATCGGTTGTTTCCCTTTAGCCCCATCACTTAGGGGGTGACTTTGATGGTGAAACAATGCGGCCGCAGAAACCGGAGACTGGAGACTCGCCAAGGGGAATGAGACCACTGCAGATGGGATATGCTGTTGTGAAGTTGCAGGGATATGGGTATGGGTCAAAACAAACCCACAAAACAAACAGCTTTTAGTCTTTGGTTCCGTTTATCAGGGCTCCATTTTGGGTACGCATTTTTGACCCACAGCCATATGCTGATTCTTGGCCCGGCCCTTCATCTGGCGAGGTGGTGCGCCCGGATGCTGTGAGCTTCTGTGCCTTGATCAGCGCCTGCGCGGTGGGCGCGCAGTGGCAGGCTGGGGTGGGGCAGCGCAAGCGGCGGCCGGGATGGGGTAGCTGCAAGATTTATTTTTTTCCCCCAGTAGTGCCCTTTTCCCAACTTATTTGGGGGAGGGTTCCCCTACTAAAATAGACTACAGCAAAAAAGGGTACTCTTATTCTAACCTCTCTACTGGAGGACCTAGATTTACCCTGGAGATTCCGCTCAAGATTGTGTTTGATGTGTTTTTATGCTAATCCTTGGACGTGCAGCGGTCGAGCGCCACACGCACTTTTTGCGCGTGTTGTGGAGGTGCCAATCAGGTTCCATGTGCGGATGGCTAAATCTGCTTCAAGTTGGGGGTCAAGATGGCTCTTTGCTTCCTTGGAGCAAAGGTCTTCAAGTTGGGAGCCGAAAGGCAGCTGAAATAAGCTCCCCCCAAGATTGGTGGCTTCCAGTGTTTTGAAATCGCACCCAAAAAGGGAAAAGGCGCCCGCAAAGAGGAACATATATATGTATATATTATATGTATATGTATATGTATATGTATATGTATGTATACCCAAACTGCCCCCATTGATCCGCAGGTTGCTCTTGGGCTGCTTGCAGCCATGCCAAGCCGGCAGCTGCAGCAGCTGCCCGGATGAGTTGGGAGCTAAAATGGCGGAAAATAGGGCTTGAGGCCCAGGCAACTCCTCAGTGATATCAAAAAACCTCTCGTTGCGTGGCAAAGCCGACAATGAGAGGACTCCCGCAACAGGCATATAGACAAGTGAGGAGTTTTGATTCCCTGCAGCGGGGTGGCAGTTGAAAGGAGGCGACATATAATAGTTTTAAGGCTGCGTGTCATCGGACCAGTTTGGCGTGTCAAAGGGAACCCGATCAAGTCCAGGCGATCGTGGTTACACGATGGGCCAGGCTGAGCTACCGCCACTTAGAGAACGAGACACTTTGCACGAAGCGGACTCTTTCATGGTAGGCAAGGGCCTAAAATGTGTAGCAGGCCGTGCAAGCTGCGCTTGACATTTTCGCGGGGCCAGCGGCATTCGCAAGCCAAGAGTTGCGTCGAGGCCAAGTCTTTTTTTTTGGGGGGGCCCCCGCCCACCCCCCTTGCCACTTTCCACCTCCCCACCCCCACTCCGCCACCCCTCGATCGGATCGCTAGCGCTCAAGGAGCGAGGTGGGCCTGAACTCTGCGATGAGCGCCTGCGAGAAAGCAGGGCAGTGGCAGAGGGCCGTGGATTTGATGCGGGGCATGGGCAGCCAAAGCGCCCTGGCGGAACCGCGGGGCGCGGGGGGGGGGTTTTGGTCAGTGAAGAGGGGACTAGCAGGAAACCTGGGGGAGGCACTCAAGCTGCCAGGGCAGAGCTTGAGAACTTTGCTTTGGCATCTTTCAGGTTTCCTCCCCTTCTCTTTCTCCTTTGTTTTTCTTCCACCCGGCAGGGTTCCGTTTTTGGACTTCCCCAAGGTCGACTTAAACGCAGGGGTTTCCCTTTGAAAGCAACCAACCCCCTGGGTTGAAGTCGACTTTGTGGTAGTCCAAAAAAACGGAGCCCTGCCACCCAGTTGGGCCGTGGTCAAACCTCGTGTTGGCGGTTTTGGCCTTTTTCTTCGCGCCGAGGCTTGCTGCCGGACGCGGTCACCGCCGGCACCGCCGCCATGGCCTGCGATGCCGCGGACGCTTGGCGGACTTTGGACGTGCGATCACCGAAGTTCGAGGCTGTCCGAGGATTGGTTGGCCCCAGATGAACCAACCCCTGGTTGATTTTGACTGGGGGGTGTCCAATTCCTTTGAGTGGGGATTCGCCACTTTTTAGGGAACGCCCCCCCAAAAATGGGACAGGTTTATGAATCCGGGGTCAACATTACCCTCTCCCACGTTGCCATGGCAACCTGACAGGGAATCGGTCGCTATGGAGGAAACTTATCTTCCAGATCCCGGGTACCTCCTGCTGCCATGTTAGTGGGAAGAAGCCAGATGTGCCATATCCTTGTGCCAAGGAGCAGTGGCAGCGGTCCATTCTTCTCCAGGGCGCGGCAGGCACACGGGTTGACCATTCTTACAGGAGGGGATTGCCTCTTCGTAGGCCAGCATTCTCGGGGTTGTTTCCATCGATCTTTTCAATACCCGGCTGTTTACCCTGGTTTTTGACGGTTTCCTGAACAGAAGGATCCGTGGAAAGAATGGGGAAGGTACCCATAGAAGCATTTCCCCCCATGTTGCGCCAGCGTTGGCATGAGCAACTGGAATGGTTTGCAGCTTTTTGCCCTCTGACCAAACGGTACGCAAGCCATTGCTGTTTATTCACGTTCGCATTGCCAGTTTGCAGACGCTGCATTTGACATATTGCCAGTCTTGCTAGGCCACCAGCACGCTTCGGCCAGGCCGGCGTGCGGGGATGTCATATGGGTCTTGCCGTCTTGCCATGGTCCAGTAGCTGTGCCTGCCAGGAAAGGAATCATTCAAAGGAGACACCAGCTGTTTCCGGTGAAGGTGCTATGCCAGCCGAAAACGGTAGGTTTCTTTCCTTTTGCGGCTTCGACACAACTGGCTGTGGGTCAAAACCATTGGTACCATTTTGGGGGTAGGTGCACCACCCCTTTTAGGCTTTATTTTAGTGGGGATTGGGATGTTCACTGGGGGTACGATTCGGTTTTTGGACCCATGGCCAACTTGAGTTGCCGATGGGAAGTTTGCACACCCGTCCTAGGCTGCCTCCGTCATAGGCCCCCGCCGGGCCCCGGTTGAGCCAGGTGCACGCCAGAGGAACTGGTCGAGCTGGCGGGGAAATGGGGAGGGGGAAATGTTGGGCTCAGCGGGTGACCCCGTAATAATCAACCCCAGTTGATGAATAGGGGGTGTCCCTGGGTGAAATGTGGGGAATCATCACTTTTGGAGGGTAACGCCCCCCTTTAGGCGAAAATAACAATTTTTGATCAGCTTTCGGTGTGCAAGCGGCATCTTGCCTATGGCGCCGGTTTTCGCAAAATGACCCGCAGCCATGGTCATTTGCGGGAGGATAAAGGCGAGGGGACCCCAAACTTCACCCATGTGAGGCCCGTTAGCCCTTGAGAACAGTTTTCATTGGGAATGTCCCACAAATCCGCGGGGCGGCGCTACCCCTTGAGAACAGTTTTCATTGGGAATGTCCCACAAATCCGCGGGGCGGCGTTATTTTTGTTTTCTTTGTTTTTCCCTAAAGTAACGAACACTTTCTTGGTCTGGAATCTCTTTGCAGGCCCCGTTTTTGTCTAAACACGCCATGTTTGGGGAATTCCTCGGACTTTTTTTTTCTGGGTTGCCTGGGTGTGATCGTATTCTAAGAGACCAGCTACAGGAAGTTCTCCAGACAAGCCCCAGGTTTTGGTGGGTATTAGGCCAACTTCCTGGAGACGATCCAGCACTTGGTCCTGGTTTCTATGATGCCGGGATCTCCAGGTTTTTAACATCCTACCGGGGGTGGATCCGCAAAAGCCGCCTTGCAGAACCCCATGGCCGGTTTTCGCCCCCAAACGCCCCTCGGGTGCCACTGCGAGATCTTCGCCGCGGCCTCGGCGGGCGCCGCGAGGCCGCAGCTCCTCGCCATGGTGCGGCGCCTTGGCCGTTCCGGTCCGTTTTCATGTTTGACGCGTGGGCCATGGGCTAAAAGTCAAAATCCAAATCGTCCCAGTGGCTACATCCGATGCTAATGCAACCAGTAAAATGGGTTCTAAGATGGGTGGTGAATTCACCGAACGCCCCAAAATGGGATCCCATTTTTTTTGACCCAGCCACATGGGCATGGGTCGAAATTAAGCAAAAGGACAGGTGAAATCGTCCCTGCTTCCATTTACCATGGGCCACGTGGTATGGGTCGAAGATAAACAAGTGATCGCAGATTCTAGTGCTTGCTGCCTATTGTTTCCAAGGCTTCCATTTCGGGCCCTACTTTTGACCGCCGACACCCTTTTGAAGACTTTCAAGGGTCAAAGGAATCAGTCCCCAAAGTATGGAAGTGCTCATTCCACCATGCTCGGGTGTATCTGATTCCCCCAGGTGCTGGTAGGTGCCTCTTACAGGGTCAAGGTGCAGGATTTGGATGGCCATTGCAGCTAGGATCTTTCGGTGAATTCACCACCCATTTTAGTCTGTATTTTAGTGGTTGGATTGAATCGGATGTAGCCACTGGGACGATTTGGATTTCGGTTTTAGCCCATGGCCCGGGTGTCCTACGGATCGCCCTGCGTGTCGACGCGGTGTTTTGCCCGTCGCTCGGCGGCGGAGGTCGCAGTTGCCGGAGCATCTGGCGGCCGGGCGCCTGCCCTGGCGCGCCACCGCACGGCTGGCGTGGGCCCTCGCGAACCTCCAGGCGACGTCGGCTGGGATTTGGACGGCGGAGCGGCGGAGTGGGTGGAGTGCTGGAGCAGTTGAGTACAGATGCATATTTGCTGATCTACACACACCTATATATAGATATATACATATAGATAAATACATATATATCTTTATATGTACACACGCACATCGTGTTTGTTTTTTTTTGGGCAAGCGATGGATTTGCCTGTGCATTGGGCATTCAGTAGGCTTCCCATTGATGGAAACAATGACGGTGGGCAACCTGCGGATGTCACTGGACAACAGCCCACAGCAGTGAAGCAGTTTCTGTCTAGGCGATGGTTTGTTACTTGTCCACAGTGAAGCCTTCAAAACATAGGACGACCTGTGTCACTCGTTCATATGCCTTCGTCATACTTGCAAAAAACAGAGGGCCCTATGCAATGCTTTATGTTTGGATGGCCTTTCCTATCCAACAACCATCACGCAGGTGGGGTCTGAAGTGGCCACATTCCGTTCATCGAGTTTCTTCGTATCCGAAAGGTTCTCTTCCCCAGGTGTACGACGCTCAGCTGCTGGATGCCTTACAGGAGGAGCCCAGTGCTCAGCGACAGCGGGCCATTTGCGAGATCATTTGAGGCACCCTTCGCTTGCGGCCTTTGGTCTCTCACACGCTGGGGGGGGTGGGGGGAGGTGGGCAATGAGCGGTGGGGCTTTAGGGAGGTGAATCGCCTCGCAACTGGGCTCCATTTGGCAGGCTGGGCGGGTCCCAGAGCTCGCCCCATTGGGATTGGGCGGGGCCGGGGCCGGTATCCCCCCCATCCGTTGATTCGTCGCCATGGGGACGGCCATCTCGGTGTGTCGCAACGTGCTGGATGCTGCCTTCATGGACGAGGAGGAGCTCTCCTCGGCGCTGGCGTCCCAGTACGGGCCGCAGCTCCTGCTCCGGGTGGATGCCGCGCCCATCAGGGAAGCTTCGGCACCTTTTTTAGCCTGCCTAAATTTTGGTCTTTTTGGCAAATGCATCGCCTTTCTTTTCCGAAACAAAAGTGTTTTCCCGAAAGCATGGCGAAGGGTTCTTCTGTGCGGAGCTCTTGGTCAACTTGCGCAGAGTAACTTGCACAGAGTCACCAGCATGGAGATATCAGGAGCTCTTGGTCAACTTGCGCAGAGCAGCTTGCACAGAGTCACCAGCATGGAGATACCAGCATGGAGATACTCGCGCAGAGTTACTAGCGCAGAGTAGCTTGTATAGAGTCACCAGCATGGAGATACTTGCGCAGAGTCACCAGCATGGAGTCACCAGCATAGAGTTACTTGCGCAGAGCCAAGTGCAAAGAGCCAAGCGCATAGAGCCAAGTGCCCAGAGCGAAGTGCAAAGAGCTAGGTGCATAGAGCTAAGCTAAGCTAGGTGTAGAGGCTCGGCGTTAGCAGCTGTGTAAGCTAGGTTAAGTAAGTTAGGTTAAGTACTTAACGCGCGGGAAAGAAAGAGAAAGAGCTCGGTATTAAGAATCTCTTTTAAGGCGGGGGGTGGGGATGTTACCGACGATCGGGAATGCGACCCTCTGCGGAGATCGGCGTGGTCGAGGTACAAAAAGCTCGATGTTTTTTGCGTTTTTTGATATTCCCGCACGACCCTCTGCGGAGATCGGCGTGGTCGAGGTGCAAAAACTCGAGGGTTTTTTTTGCGTTTTTGTCATTCCCGCGCAACCCTCTGCGGGGATCGGCGTGTTCGAGGTGCAAAAACTCGAGGTGTTTTCCGATTTTTAGCATGCCCGCGCGACCCTCTGCGGGGATCGGCGTGGTCAAGGTGCAAAAAATCGAGGTGTTTTGCGTTTTTGCCGGTGCCCGCGCGGCCCTCTGCGGAGATCGGCGTGGTCGAGGTGCAAAAGCTCGAGGTTTTTTTGTGTTTTTTGACATTCCCGCGCGACCCTCTGCGGAGATCGGCGTGGTCGAGGTGCAAAAACTCGAGGTTGTTGCGTTTTTGACATTCCCGGATGAACCCTCTGCGGGGATCGTGTGTGTCGAAGCGCTCTCGCTGTGGAGATCGTGCGTGTCGAAGCGCTCTCGCTGTGGCGTCGTGCGATTTTGTTGATCGCGAAATGGCCTTTGGAAGTTGTCTCGTGGTTTGCGCGCCTGCTTTCGCAATCCCGCGGTCGCGGGTTCGATTCCCCCCTGAGTCCGCGGCAGCTCCGGCTTGAAAATCGCAGCTTTTAAGTGCAAACGTAGTACGCGGAGCGTGCTCCTGCAGCTCCGGCTGGAAAATCGGAGAGTGCTCTCGCAGCTCCGGCTGGAAAATCGCAACTTTTAAGTACAAGCGTAGTACGCGGAGCACACTCCCGCAGCTCCGGCTGGAAAATCGCAACTTTTAAGTACAAAACATAGTACGCGAAGTACATTCCCACAGCTCCGGCAGCACTTGCGCAGAGCAACTTGCGCAGAGTCACTTGCGCAGAGCAACTTGCGAAGAGCAACTCGGCACAGAGCACTTGCACAAAGCACTTGCGCAGAGCAACTTGCACAGACCAACTTGCACAGAGCACATGCGCAAGGCAACTGGCGCAGAGCACTTGCGCAGAGCAACTTGCTCAGAGCACTTGCGCAGAGCAACTTGCGCAGAGCACTTGCGGGCAGCAGCTTGCAGAGAGCAACTTGCGCGCAGCAGCCTGGAACAATGTAGCTTGCGCAGACCACTTTCGTGAGAAATCGCGCGGCGCAGTTCGTGCAAAGCACATTGCGCCGAGCAGATTCGTGCAGAGCCAACTTGCACAGAGCCAGTTGCGCAGAGCCACTCGCAAAAAGTAGCTTGCGTAGAGCCAACTTTCACAGAGCCAAGCTGCGCAGAGCCATCTTGCACAGAGCTAAGTTGCGCGAGCGTGCTTTGCAGAAAGCTGTGGCTGTCGTGTAAGCTTTGCTATTGATTGCTTTTCCTTTTGCTTGTAATTCGTTTCGAGCTTTACGAGCTTTACTATTCTTGTTTTAACGGATGTAAATATGTGGGATCGAGCACTGCCATGTTTCTGGTAGGACGATGAGATGGAGCTCTCATGTGACCATACACATTGAGCATCGCCGCGCGCAGACACGCTCGCCGCAGCGATGTAAAAAGGTGTCTCCGCGGCTGGATGAGCACCTGGGGAAAAATTCTTTCGGGCCAATCGTCCTCTAGTTCTTTTCCGGTTGGCCTGTTTGTTTGATTGAGGATGGCTCCGGGGTCTTCCCGAACCCTTTCCGGCTGACGGACGAGATCATCCTGGAGGCGGTGGAGGGGGTGAGCAGCTACGGGCTCTTCATGCAGCGCTTCAGCCTGGCCAAGCGCGCGGAGTCCGGGCAGAAATTCCCCTTCCCCTGGCCCAAGACCGACCGCGCCGCGCGGCCGGGTTGAGGGGTTGGGGGTTGGGGGGTTGGGGGGTTGGGGGGTTGGGGGTTGGGGGGTTGGGGGGGGGATTGGGGGGTTTGGGGGTTGGGGGGTTGGGGGGTTGGGGGAGTGGGGTTGGGGTGGGGCTGGGGCCAGCGAATTTTTTCTTCTTGGATCCAGCATGGCAGTTCCATGGCCGGCGGGCATGGGCATCACCGGCGACGGCCGGTGGCGCCGTTCACGCGTTGCGAAGGCAAGCCCAGAAAAAGCATCAAGCTTTCCGCCTTAACGAGATAAAGTGCAGCTCGTTTTATGTTTTGCCCTCGTTGGATGCTTGGCCCTGCCCATCAAACGAGGGATGAATCAGATGCTTCAGATGTCAGATGCATCCTCCTTCGCCGGTTTCGGCTCTTTTCTCGCCGGGCAAAAGCTAGAGGCAAGTTTGGTTTGAGAGAACTTTCGGGTCGTGGCAAACGACATTTTCGCCATGAAACGGGGGGATGCCCTCGCGGCCGCCTTCTTAATTCTTTACATGGTTCTGGGTCGACCATTTTAGTACCGGGTTTTCATCATGACTGATGGGGTCGGCCCTAGCCAATTCGAGGTGGGCATGCCCCACGTCTTCATGCGCGCTCGCGTGGAGGGCACGGGGCGCTACGTGCTGCTGCAGATCTGCGCGTCCGTGGAGCATCAGAAGCAGCAGCGGGTGCTGGCGGCACTGCAGGACTGCAAGGAGGTGGTGCAGCGCTTCGGGTGAAAGTGGGAAGGGAGGTGAGCATAGGTGTCCTTTTTGGTTGTTTGGGTAGAAAATGGATGGCCCTGGTTTACCTGGTGGTTGAAACATCTACCAGGGCCATCTATTTCTGCTAAAAGGACACCTGTGGAGGTGAGGGGATGGGGAGGGTTGAAATCACTAGGTTCCCCTTTCCCTCTTATGAGCATTGTGTCTTATCACGCGACCGGGAAAGCTCAAGCCGAACGAGCCCAAACGTCCTCAGCGCTTGGCGTGACTCCAATTCCTTTGGAAGATGGCGAGGCCAGAAGCAGCTGCACATATCTCTTCAGGCCCCAGATGCGAAGCGCGGTGGGCGCATCTCGCGAAACATAGCGCCCGAAGCAACAGTGAAGTTCATTACGCCACGCCAAACCCGCAAAAATAGAGCTCGGATCTGCAAAACATTCGTGGGCACATGTGGCCAATGATCGAACAAGCCCAAGAAAGGGTATCCTGAAAAAAGTGGGCGTGGTCGGAATATGTCGGAATTGAAAGACGGCCTCAGATAGATTTTGGTCTGAAGGGTGTCCAACTCCTTCCCACGAGATGGACCTTCCGTTATGAATTCTCTGGATGGCTTCTCCTGGTCTCGGTGCGCGGTTTTTGTCAAGGGCGGTGGGAGGGGGATGCCGTGGAAGCTCACCCGGACTGAGTCTGGGCCCCCCAACTTGGCATTGTCAGAAGCTGCGGTCGTGTCCCTTACATGTTCTTAGGGGGTTGACATGGCAAGTAGAGCCGCGCCTGAAAGATCAATCAGCTGCCTTGCCATCCGGTCATGGCAAGGCGTCAGGCAGGTAGAAGCCAAGTGCTGGACCCCGCTACGTGTGGCGGTGTCTGGTTTCTCCTCTTCAAAACCGCTCAAGTTATACACACGCATACACACACATACGTACATTTGTACATACATACACACACATACATACGTACAT
>CAUJNA010000850.1:88165-138165 GCA_963377175.1 Effrenium voratum
GACACAGACAGACACAGACAGACACAGACAGACACAGACAGACTCAGACAGACACAGACAGACTCAGACAGACACAGACAGACACAGACAGACACAGACAGACACAGACAGACACAGACAGACACAGACAGACACAGACAGACACAGACAGACACAGACAGACACAGACAGACACAGACAGACACAGACAGACACAGACAGACACAGACAGACACACAGACACAGACAGACACAGACAGACACAGACAGACACAGACAGACACAGACAGACACAGACAGACACAGACAGACACAGACAGACAGACAGACAGACAGACACAGACAGACACAGACAGACACAGACAGACACAGACAGACACAGACAGACACAGACAGACACAGACAGACACAGACAGACACAGACAGACACAGACAGACACAGACAGACACAGACAGACACAGACAGACACAGACAGACACAGACAGACACAGACAGACACAGACAGACACAGACAGACACAGACAGACACAGACAGACACAGACAGACACAGACAGACACAGACAGACACAGACAGACACAGACAGACACAGACAGACACAGACAGACACAGACAGACACAGACAGACAGACAGACAGACACAGACAGACAGACACAGACAGACAGACAGACAGACAGACAGACAGACAGACAGACAGACACAGACAGACAGACAGACAGACAGACAGACAGACAGACAGACAGACAGACAGACAGACAGACAGACAGACAGACAGAGACAGACAGACAGACAGACAGACAGACAGACAGACAGACAGACAGACAGAGACAGACAGACAGACAGACAGACAGACAGACAGACAGACATACATACATACATACATGCATGCACAACTATATGTTTATATAGATGCAAAGTATTCAGGTACAATCATATACACAAATATCCACTGGTCCACGAGATGGACCTTCCGTTACGAATTCTTTGGATGGCTTCTCCTGCCCTCGGTGCGCGTTTTGTCAAGGGCGGTGGGAATGAGGGGGAATGCCATGGAAGCTCACCCGGACTGAGTCTGGGCCCCCCAACTTGACATTGTCAGAAGCTGCGGTCGTGTCCCTTACATGTTCTTAGGGGGGTTGACATGGCAAGTAGAGCCGCGCATGAAAGATCAATCAGCTGCCTTGCCATCCGGTCATGGCAAGGCGTCAGGCAGGTAGAAGCCAAGTGCTGGACCCCGCTACGTGTGGCGGTGTCTGGCTCTCCTCTTCAAAACCGCTCAAGTGATACACACGCGCACACACACACACGTACATACGTACATACATACATGCATACATACATACATACATACATACATACATACATACATACATACATACATACATACATACATACACACACATACGTACATACGTACATGCATACATAAAGACATACAGACATACCGACATACAGGCGTACAGATTTACACACATAAATACATACATACATACACGCATGCATGCATGCATGCATGCACAACTGTATGTTCATGTAGATGCGAAGTATTCGGGTACAATCATATACACAAATATCCATTGGTCCAAACACACACATGTAGATATGTAGATGTATGTAGCCTTCCAGTAGCCTGATCGTATCGTTGCCCACTTCGTGCGTTTCGCCGAAGCGAGGTATGCGGCAAAGTTCAACAAGTTCATCGCCGAGCAAGCGGATGACCCGGATGTGCCGCAGGTGAAGGTTTGTGCGCCGGTGGGATGCAAGGCAGGGGTTCGCCCCATCGGTATTGACCCACAAATGTCCATGACGCATTTGAACTCTCCTACCCATAAACAGGGACGGTCCTTTGCAAGGACAACAAAAAAGGGGAAAAGACCTGCCAAAAGAATCTCGGCTACTCCCCCCCCCCCCCACCCCCCCTCCCTTCCCCGACTGGCGAACTCCTCCCCCCTCCCTGCCCCGGGCATTGGTCAAGTTGGCAAGGTGTTGGACAGCAAGATCCCACTGCTCACAGCGCCCGAGAGCCATGTGCTGCTTTTCGACTTCCCCGCGCACGAGGCGCGAAAAGGACACACCAAGTCCCGACAAAAATCCTCACCCCCGCCCCCAAAAACCCCAACCTTTTGCCTCCCTAACCGCACAAATTGGACCCCCCCCCAAAAAAATAAGCTCAGGTGAAACCCCCAACAGCATGCGGTGCTCTTTTTAGTGCTCGCACCACCCCGCAGTCCTCGTAGAACCTCGTGGAACCCTGGTGGAAGCCTGGTGGAACCCTCGTGGAACCTTATCTCAGGGTCGCCCCGGACCACCCCGGAGCCTATCTCGGCTGAGACCCCAAAGCTTTCAGCTGTTGGGGAAAAAGGAAAAGAAGGAAAAAACACAACAACAACCCCAAAAAGACAGCAGGGGACACACACACACACACAAAAACACTCCTCTCCCCCCCTTTGCCCCGCCGAACCGCCTAACCCCCTTTTTTAGCCGCTCGCTGCCTCTTCCGCCGCTTGCCGCTTCTGCCGCTGAGATCACGAAGTTCATGCTGGACGGCACGGAGGACTTCAACGAGTTGGCCCAGAGCTTCTTCCACTACGTGGCCTGGGCCAGCGGCAGCCAGGCGAGCCTCTTCGACCTCAAGGCGCGGCTTTGCGGTTTTGGGTGACCCGTGCGGAGGCCCCGGAAAGCCCGGGGCAGGGCCCCTGGAAAAAACCCAAGACAATTCTTTTTTTGTTCTCTTTGTTTTGTTTTTTCTTTCCTCTTCCTTTTCTGAGGAAGGTGTTTTTTGTAGTTCTCCTTTTTTTTCTCCCCGTTTTTCTTTCCTCTTCCTCCTCTGAGGATCTTCCTTTGGTGGTGGTTTTCTTGTGCCCGATGAGTCCAGATGAGTTGGTTGGACTTCTGATAGTCATGGAGTCCAATAGCGGAAGTGGCCAGGTGCATGGAAGACAGGCTTGTTTCTGCAATTGTTCCAGCGAATGAGTTATGGGCATGTCTGAAAATTGGGGACCCGAAATGCGTGGCTTGCACTTGGTCTTCCCAGGGCAGTACGCAGTTCGGGATGAAGGAAGGAGTTCCCAAAACTCGGATTCGATGCTTCCTTCAGCCTTTCTGTTGCCCTTCTTGCCCCCGGCGGTGGACCACCCTTAGGTCTGCGTGAGTGCTTGTGAAGTAGATTCCCTTCAGAGTTGCCAGTCGTCGTCGTCCAATGGGCAGAGTGGGCGATTGAAGGCTCTCACGGCTCAACTTGTTTTCCACCTCCGGCGGTTGGCTCGCAGGGCCTCGGGAGTTATTTATATGATGCATATTTATTTGTTTATATTTATACACATATGATATGACCCATCATTTATATATATATATATACATCTGATATGACCTATTATTTATATTTATATACATATAGAGATATGGTATGACCTATTATTTATATTATATTTTTATACCTGTATACTCAGGGCGCCGACGTGGGCAATGGGGACATCCTGCTGGTGGACCCCTGCGTGCTGCGGGCCGACGGGGAGGATCGCGTATCGGACAACACCAGGCCGGAGGGCATGCCGCTACGAGCCTGGCCGGAGCCCCATGAGCTACTGGGATCTGCGCTGTGGAAACGGTTCGTCCTTCGGTGCTTAGCTACTTCTTTGACAAATGTCTGTATTCGGTGAGTCTGGGGTCATCATTTTGGCCGTTTCTGGGGGTTATCACAGTCAGAAAATGGGGCTGTTTCCCTTTAACCCACCACTTAGGGGGTGACTTTGATCATGGTAGAATAATGAGGCCAGCGAGTGGTATTGTTTCTCCATCGATGTCTACTCCAGCAAAGTTGGGTTGCCGAGTACCGAGTACTGGTAATCTTGCTGGCGCGACAGATCCAGGGAATGCGAAACGGAATGTTCTTTTTGTTTTTGGCCCTCCAACTTTTTTGTTTTTGTTTCCTTTTTGTCGGACCAACGCCTGGGCAAACATTTTCCATGTCTCATCCCCCACCGATGTCAGCAGCACTGTGCTTGGGGTAGATCTGAGTTCTTCGAGCGAGACCTCGCAGTCGAAGGGTGTACCTCCCTTCCACTGGCACGGAACCTGACGTTTCGGGGATCCCAGAAAGGCAGATCTTCCTCTGAAAAAGGGGTCTTCTGGTGGGATCATCCACCGGCCCGGGTTTTTAGATTTCCTTTTTTTTTTTTGGGGGTGGGTGGGTTTTGAGCATCACCTTTTGGATGTTTCAAGGGGAAATTTAGCGAGCCCTGTTCTATATCAGTGGGCAGCAGATCTTTGGATCCCTGCAGGGAGATGACATTTGAGGTGCTACACAGGACCCGGCCCCTCGAGGTTCGCAGTGTGCTTTGGTTGAGATGGCTATGGCAAAGCAAGGCACCAGCCTCACTCTACGGAAAATCAGTGGAGTACCGCCCTGTCTGTCCACCAGCATGAACCCACGACTGGAGGGACCGTTTGAAAAGAAAATTGTCTTCCAGGACGCTTCAGTCAGGTTCCGTGTTAAAGTGGGAGTTCCAAAGATGGGTCGCACAAAGACACAAAGCATGCCTTGGTTTTCTTGGCACATGCCGGCTCGCATTTCAACACATCTACGGCCAAGCTTGGAATGAAGCGCAGCTTGAGCTGATCCTAGGTGATGCTTCCAAAGCCCAAAAAACATGTTGGGGCAAGTTCGGGCAAGTTCCTGAGATTCGAGCAGGTCCGCGTTTCACCGAGCGCCTTGCCTCGCGATGCAAGCCCAAGCCGAAAGCCAGGTCTCGTTCTCTTGTTCTTAGCTGTTGGAGCCGGACTCGGAGCCTTGAAGCAGGGAGCCTTTCGGAGCCATAGGTCTGGAAGGACATGGTACGCGACTTGAAGCCACGAAAGGCGCAACTTGATTGCAAAAGGCCGCCGGCTCCAACTTGGCTCACTGGGATCAGCCACGCACTCCGCGTCAGGGAAGGTTTGGTAAGAGGAACTGGGTTGAAGGCCCCAAATTGAAAACCCTGGGGCGTTGGCCCCGGGCAGTTGGCCTCATGTGAATCGATCGCGCCGAGCCTCTCCCAGCGGAAAGAGCCCAAAATTCTCCACACCGCTCCCCCCCCCCCCCCCCCCCACTCCCCCCCCTCCCGCGGACGCGGGCGCTCGCGCGCTCGCGCGCTCGCGCGTTCGGCTTCGCGCAGGAACTGTGGGCCGCTTTGCAAGGCCTTCGACCCCCAGCGCCGCAGCGCCAAGGTGCGGCGGGTCTGCGGCGTGCCCTCGGTGCCCGCCTGCGGCCTGAAGTGAGGCGCCCCAAGCGGCGGCGCTAGGCGTGGGTGGCCCGAGCTTGGAGGAGTTTCGAGGAGCATCCGAGGGTTTTTCCAATGGATTGGGGCGAGAACCGGGAATTCTTTAGCTTCCCTCGTATATTTAGTGGTTTAAAGCCAGGTAGTTTTATTTCCCATGTACTCTCTACGAGAACCGGGGATTCAAATCCCCTTAACCACTCTGAACAGCTGACAAGTTGTGGCAGGTAAGTTGGAATGCTTTCAGTGGATTTGTTGTGAAGGGTGCTCTTTAGACTAGAAGCTCCCCGCGTGTGATGTAGCAAGGGCGGGGCGTTCGTAAAAAGTACGAGGCCCCATGCCCTTGAAATTCGCAAAAGGGATACGCACCCTCACGCTTGCTCCAAAGTGAGCAGGGATGGCATTTCAAGTGTGGTGAATCATGTGACAGTTCTCTCAGCCAGGCGCGCTGGAGCGAATTTCAGATGCGACGAGGTGCAACCGAAGGAACGGACATACTTTGACTTTTCTGCCGAGATGAAATCCATCAAGGCATTCGAAGCCGGAAATGTGTGCGGAGAGTTTCACCTAGCGTTTCCAGCAACCCAAGACGCAGTGAAAAAAGCTTGGGCTGGCCACAAGTCGGCTGGGCGAATCGAACTGAGTTGTGCCGTAGGGCCATTGGCTGAAATGCGCCCGCACGCCCTCGGGTTTGCGACGGCCCAGTCATAGTACGATGATGCTGGCAGATGAAGCCACTAGGATGCCTCTTGCTTGCGGAGATGAAGCCACAAAAGCAGAGAGTATAGGCGGCGCCGCCACGTTCTTCTTCTTTTTTTGCGCCGCCTCCGGGGCTCCGGGGCTTGGTTGCGATATACATTTCCGTTTCCCCGTCTTTCGAGCAAAGCCCTTAGAGTATGAAGGGCTGCTACATAGATGTCCTGTTTAGGTGGCACCGGTTTAGATTGGTCTCAAAAAAGCTAGGCAAATCAGTGAGGGAAAACCCAATCAATTTTAGCACTGGTGTCCCTTTTAATCAGCAGGCACTGGTTTCTCTTGTGATAAGACCAATCTGGCTTTAATCAGTAGGCACTGGTTTCCCATTTGCCAGGGGCGACCTCAATGTAGGAACAACAATACACTTCCTTGGCAGGAACATTTCACTGGTTTAGATTGGTCTTATTCCATTTTCCTAGGGAAATCCATCTATTTTAGCCAAAAGGACGCCTATGAGCCTAGAAACCTGACATGTCTCGCAGGACCTGCAGCAGCAGGTGGAGCGGTGCACGTGCCCCACGCGCCTGGGACGCTCGAGGGCTGATTGACACGGCCGTGTGGCGTTAGGGGCATAGGTGTCTCTTTTTTGGTGGTTTTGGTAGAAAAATGGCTGTTGGTCAAAACCAATGGGATCCCATTTTGGGGAAGGTGCACCACCCATTTTAGTCTATTTTAGTGGGGATTGGGTGTTCACTGGTGTACGGGATTTGGACCCATGGCCAAATAGATGGGTGTGGGTCCAAAAAGGTACTCAACATGCAACCCTGGCAAATGCAACCGAGGACTAAAACCTGCGGTCCCCTGGTGCTTTAATTTTGACCCATGCCCAGATGGCCCTGGTTTACCTGGTGGTTTAATCACCTACCAGGGAAACCCATCTATTTCCTTTAAGAGGACACCAATGGTTGGGGGTGGAAGCCTAAAGGAAACTAAAGCTGTTTTCGGGGGTATTTTGAGATACGGCCAGGCCGGCTGCGAGTGAATCAGTTTCCCTCGCTGTTTGGTGCCCACAAACCTCCGAATTGGTGTCGACGTCAGACCAGTCAGTTTCCCTCGTTGTTTGGTGGTTTGGAGCCAGGTGGTTTGGCTGTTGAGGGGGGGTGGGAAACCCCATCTACCCACAAGAAAACCAGGGCTTCAAATCCAAATCCAAAAATCCAATCCCATCCGAGCCACCAACTAAGGTTCCCAGCCCCCCCCTCCCCCCCTGTGTCTGCATCCCCCCCCCACCCCCCCACACTGACTTCCTGTGGACCCAGGTTCCCGCTCCCCCCCCCAAAAAAAAAGGAACCCCAAACGAAACGGGGCCCCCCGCGGTGTCCAGGTTCCCCCCTCCCCCGAGAGACCCAAGGAGGACTCGGCTCTAGGCCATGTCCAGTGGACCCGCGAGATAATTTTTCGACGGCTCCACGAGAAGCCCCGAGGCGCGCGGTGGACTTGGAGTCCTCGGGCCTGGCGGTGTTGTGGGCCTGCAGCTTCCTGGGCCGCCTGCGCCAGAAGCCGCTGGGCCACGCTTTTGGAGAGAAAGAGCAGCGAAGCTTTTGTGGAGGGAGTGGCTCACTTCCTTCCTTCCCTTCCTTCCCTTCCCTTCCTTTCCGTTCCTTTCCTTTTCCTTCCTTTCCTTCCCTTCCCTTCCCTTCCTTTCCTTTCCTTTTCCTTCCTTTCCTTCCCTTCCTTCTCTTCTCTTCTCTTCTCTTCTCTTCCTTCTTTCCTTCCTTGCCATCCTTCCTTCCTTCCGGAGGTCTTTACACGTTCTTTGCATTACCTCTTTTGCCTGGAGTGCTCGCACAAAAAATACGTGGAAGGGCCCAGTGGTGTCTGTTGGTGGAGTTTTTTTGGTCCCGGTCCTCGCACGATCTGCGAGGGCGCGAGCTTTGGTGCACACCGCGGCGCAGCGCGCCGCCGCGCCATTGGACGGGAGGAGGGGCAGGGGTCAGCGTGTGATCCAAACCCCCGAATGTGTCTCTTTGTATGAGTGTGGGATTGGTTTTTCAAGGAAATGGTTTGGCGATTTTTTGGGGCAAAGCTAAACCGGGCGTGTGTTCTGGTTGTCAAGTTGGCTCTTCGGGGGGGTTTTTATTTCTCCGCGGCTTATGTTCCACGTTCCCCGCCCTGTGCATCTTGGCCCCTTTCTTACCTATGGGATCGGCGCTTCGCGCGAGGTCCGTGCTCGCCCTTGCCCCGACCGCGACCGCCGCGCCGCTGCGAGTGGAGATGCAGGAGCCAGCAGGTTGCAGCGTGTTCCATCGTGAGATGGCGGGAACTCGCGGCCAAGCGGTTCTTCTATGCAAGCCGAAAAAGCATTTCGGACGGGTCACTTCCCAAAAGCGTGATGCGAAGTGGTGGATTGGAGATTGATTTGTGGCGACTTCTGGGTTGGCACGCAAAAATCCCGCGTAAGCGCAAAGGAGCCAAGTCATTCGGGATCTTTTTGAATGGGTTTCCCACAATCTCATGTTTGTCATGGGGGCTGGGGGGGAGGGAGCCCAAATATAAGCCCTCCCCCCTCCTGCCTCCTCCCCAGCCCCCATGATTTCGGGATCTGATTTCGAGCCGACATGCGCGCGCGCCAGCGCGCCAGGAGCTGCTGGTGGTAAACAAGCCGCCTCATTGGCAGGCGCGGAACAGCACTTCGGCGGGCTACGGAGAGTTTGTCAGGGAAACCAACTAGCAGGGATAGGGGAAACCAGGGATACGTCTGTGGCTGCTTGTTTGTTTGTCCAAGTTTGGTGAAAGTACAAGGCCCAGTGCCACTTCGATGTTCCGCGTCAGGGTTGGCACCTTCGCCCACCCGTCCCTGGCGATTTTTTAAATCCAACCGCCGTGCTATCCCTGCGTTCGACGTGTGCCCACGGAGGTCGACTCCACCACGGAGCGCGATAGCGCCTCGGTGCCGGTCCAGGGGTTGAAGGTTTCCTTGGGAAGTGAGAAGGCCATACCCGCACTTCTGCCCCAAGAAACTGCAACGGCCAGGGTAGAACTCTCGCACCTCGTTGTTGGAGGTGAGACGCCCTTGTGTCAAGGTATTTACCCAAAGAAACGAAAGACACCCCAAGCACCACCCAAGCGTTTTTTCCGGCCCTTTTCCCCGCAGAGCGGGCCGGTCCAAACGCCACGTGCTGCATCTTTCGGCCTTCCTGCGTCCCTTGCATCCCGAACATTGGATCATTGGCATCCTTTGCATCCCTAACATCCTTTTTTTTTCCTTTGCATCCTTGGCATCCCTTGCGCGTTTTTTTTTTTTTTTCTCCGAGGCGGTGCCTCCCTGGGTGCGTTGCTCCGGGGCCTCTTCCCGCAGACCCGGATCTTGCGGGACGCGGCCCACGGCCGAGGCTTCCTCCACCGTGGGGGGCCTCTGGAGGGGGGGGGGGTGACCCGGACATGAGGGCAGTGCAGGGAGTGGGGTGTGGGGTGGGATGCACACGCAGGGGGGGGGAGGGGGGGTGGGAACCTTAGTTGGTTTGGATTGGTTTGGGTTTGGATTTGGACCCCCGGCTTTTGTAGCGAGTGAATGGGAAACCCTTAGCCACGAAACCGCGGGCAGGGTGATAAGGCCTCCAATCGTTTGGGTCACGAATAGGATGGAACCCCAAAATGGGTTGCCCAGTGGAAATGGGAGAAGGATGATCCAACCTGCGGTCCCTTTCCTGGTGTTTTGATCCAAGCTGCGGTTCTCCTGGTTTTCTTTTGACAGATTTTCGGATTTCCTGGTTTCAGAATGGAAATGGGGAATCGTGTCCCCTAGAACAACCAGCATTTTTTAGCTGCGCGGGTGTCCCCCAAGCTGTCGCGTTGGATGCGCCCTGTGACGCAGACCTGCGACGCCCATCTGACGCCCAAAGCGAGGCTTGGACGTGCCCAGCTCGGGGCTTTTGCTGGTGGCGAAGACCTACGGCTGCTACTTCGAGCTGCGCATGCAGCTGCAGACAGGCGCAGCTCGGAGCAGCTCAGATCGTAAGCGTCTTTCAGCCCTCGGGCTTCGGCGATCCGTTTTCCCCGCTTCATGATGCTCAGAGTTTTTTTTTTGGGCATCCCCGTTTCCCACTTCGAGGGTTATCTAGTAAACGGCGTCGCGGCTCAATATGTATTTTCTTTGGGCGGCCATCAGATTAAATTCCCTTTTCCCACTTGAAGGGTTGCTTCGCAGACGTCGGACAAGTGCTGGCCAAGCCTGGTTTCTTCACCCCTTCTCAAAAACATGGGTGTGTGTGGGTTCAGCCAAACAGGGGCTGAGGGCCAGCCTCCATGCACCATTGGAGGATACGCTTTTCAAGAGCCCAGTTTGGCACAGACGGAGCGTGTGCATAAATGCGCGGTATGTTTTAGGCAAAGCCTGCAACTGCATGCAATATCGAATCAGCAATTCGGAGGTCCAAGATTTAGTGTTGGAGGTGTTATCTGCTGATTCAAGGAGGTGGTTATTGGCTTTTGGATCCATCCGTCAACCCTATTCCTGCCGCCTATGCCGGGCCATCTTTTTCTTGGCTTGGGTTGGGGGAGTCCTCTTTGGAGTGGCTTCAAATTGCCCAGGCCATGGTTGTTGTTGGGAGAAGCATTTTGCTTATTTTTGCTTATCTTTGCTTATTGTGACTTTAGTGGTTGAAATCCAAATCCACTTATCTGTTTTTTTTTTTTTTTTTTTTTTTTAGAAGCTCCCCAAACCCAACGTCAACCAAGAGACAGAGGAGTTCGTTTCGCCTCGGAACCCAATGGAGCCCACCCTCGCCCTTCTGGAAGTGACTTCTTTTTCTTTTGGATCCAACTTTTTTTTTTTGGGGGTGGGCATGTCCCAAAAGAAAGGGCCTCCGAAAAACGACCGGTTCAGTTTCTTTTGGCTTCCGAGGACTTCCGCATCCCAGGGCGGTTTCCTTTTTTTTTGCGGCTCAGAGCCGCTGGAAAGGGCGTAGGGTCGTCTGGGGCGCCAGGTCAGCTGCTGCGCGCTGCTCGGACCGTGTTTTTTTTGGAAGCACGGTGCTTCCTTAGCTTGTTTGGTAGTTTGGAGCCCGGCTGGGTTTTCTTTGGTGCATTTTGCCAGGGGATGTTAGGACTGAATCACTTTTTGCCAACTCATGAGTTTTCCGAATTAAGCCACTCAAAGTTATTCACTTTGAGCTTGGCCGCCGAGTTTTGTGAAGGTAGATGGGAAAGCCAGCTCGGCGGTTTGGGATTTGAACGTGTCCCCTGGGTTTTTTGTAGAAGGACGGGGCTTACCCCTCTGTTTCACCACCACACCACCGGACTGTGGCTCCAGAAAATGACCAAGAGGGAAGCTGACTGTTCCGGTGCTGGGGTTCCCGGCCCCCCCTCATCCTACTTGACTATGAGGCAACGGATCTTTAGGCTTTGAACTTTTTGGCTGAAATCAAGACGGGCTTTCCGAATGAAACACCACAAGAAGCGGAGCTCGCTTTCTGCAGAGGGGGGCGTTCCAGCAACCAAGAGAAAAACGGGCGCCTCTTCGTTTTGGGGGGGCGCTTCTTGTGGCTGTGAAGTTTGATGAACTCAGCTGAGTCTTTAATTTGAGTTTGGTTCGCCATGGGCGAAAAAGACGGAGGGGTCAGCCATGGCTGAAAAGAGTGGGAAAAAGGAAAACCGACCTCATTGCAGCCATTGAGGCAGTTCATTCACCAAATTGCAGCCATTGAGCTAGACCCCCTGATGAAACCCCTAAAACAAAGCCCAGGAGTACGCAGTGCTCTGCCACGGGCTCCTGCCACGCGCCCGGGCGGTCGCCGCCCGGGTGGCGGCGCCCTCTGCCGGGCGCGGGGATCAGAGCTCCGTGGCGCCGCAGGGGAAGGCGGGGGATCGATGGGAGGAGAAACCAACGGGGGTTGGGGGGGGGGGGGACAGGCATAGGCGTCGTAGGTGAGTTTGGTATAGAAATAGATGGGTCCCACTGGTTTAGATGGGTTTTGTACCCCATGTGCCAGGGAAACCCATCTATTTTTCCACAAGGCATAGGTGGCCTTTTGGGACCATGGCCAGGGGGTCCTCTTTGGGGGCCCTTAACAACCATAGGAAATGTATCCCAAACCATAGGAAGCACGGAAGATTCATAGGTTTCTCAGCTAGGTGCCCTGTTTTTACCAATTTTTGTTTGGTTGGGAGGGTTCCCCTACTAAAATAGACTACAGAAAAAAAGGGGTACCCTTTCTTCTAACCTCTCTACTGGAGGACCTAGAGTGGCCTTTTGGGTTGATTTGGCCGAAACATGGAGGGCGATCCCTGGCTTCAAGCCATATTTTTATCTTTCTGGGTGAGTTATCACACGACCTCACACGACCGAATTCACCCCAAATGGTGGGTTTTATGTGGGGAGTAGCCCCAAGCCACCGTAGAATTCACCCAGAATCGCCTGAGTTGCACCTTCTCTTCCGGGCCGCCGGGTCCCGATTCTTTTCGCGCCCGCTGGCCCAGGTGGCGCTCACCCGCAGCCCGGATGCACGCCTCAAGGCTTCGAGCCGGGCGGGTGGATTGGATTGGGCTACGGGATCCCAATCAACATGGGACCTGACGTTTGGGGGTGCCTGAAAGATCATTGTCCTTTTTTCGGGGCCATGTTCATGTCAGGCTCCATGTGAAAAAAAAGGTGGGAGGCTACGTAACTAGGGCAAACGCAAGCGATGTGTGGTGCAGAGGGCGCTAGCACAAGAAGACAAAAGGCACGTTTGAAAGAGCGACGGTCGAAACTTCTGGGGCGTCATTTCGTTAGATGACCACGACACCATGCCCAGCGTCCAGCACATTGATTCAAGAAGCGGAGGCAAAAGGCAAGCAGCCGGACCAAGACAGTCATGGGTTTGGGAAACTGTAAAGGCTTTGCTGGTTGTATGTTGTGTTGGGACACTCACACGGTGGCAGTGCAGCGCCAGTTTCACATGAGGATATGAAAGAAAGAGATGGGGAAAGAGCAGGCGAGTGACCGGTACATATGTGAGCCTCTCGCCTACTAACTCTTTCCCCCATCACCCGCCATTTCCACAGTAATTAATTGGCGGGTGATGGCCATTCTCTCATCTTATTCCCCAAATGCAATGATGAAGTGGGTGAGGGTAATGATAGGATGAGAGAATGAAACTTGGTGGCCCCCAGCCGTCCCCTTAGCTTTTTAGGCTTTAAGTGTTTAGTGGTAGTTTCCATTTAACCCACTAAAAGTTAAACTTTTGGCAGGGGATCTGAGGGCAGCCCAGGAAAGAGGTAGGAGATGATGGCATGTGGTCCTGTAAGGAAGGGGGTCTGTCTTCAACCCGCCGGGGTACCCATTCGTTCGATTGAAAGGAGCCCAAGTTTTGAGAAGCGTCATGGGAACAGATCTGGGCCGAAAAAAAAGGGCCAAACACGAAGGGAGAAAGGGGGCACTTTGTCGTCTCGTTCTCTTGTGGAATTTTAGACCTTGGAGACCTTTGGATTGGCCGCGCTCCAGAGAGTTGGCACCTGCATGAAAGTTGGTTTCCTTCAACGAGCAAAGAGAAAGTCCAGGTTGTAAACCGACGTATGCCCGTGTTTGCCGATGTAGGTCACGCAGCCCGAATCAAGGCTTGACGCATGGTTGGCGCTAAGAGTCCAGCACGAGGGTAGGCCCACAGCGCCTTCGCGATGTGATCTCGAACCGTAACCCCGGCAAGTCAGGGCAGGCAAGGGAGGCACACGCTGAGACTGAAGCTAGCTGAAGTCTTATGTCTTTGGAGGGCTGGCTCAGTCACTTGGTCATTCCGAGGCTGCCAAAATGCCCGGAAAGGCTTGGCCGCCCTGTGGGGAAATTGCAACAAACGAGGCCCTTTTGTGTAACTCCCTCATGTTGACCTTGGAAAAAACACCCTTGGCCAAGGCAACATGCAAGCCCTGGACTTGTAAGAAGTTTGCAGGCTGCTCACTCCTGACACCTCGGGCTGAGGACTGAAGGTCCTCGGCTACTACATGCATAGCGCTTCTTCTCTTTGCCTGGTGGCTGTGCAGTTGGGCACTGGCCGAATGCATCAGATCCGCCCCTCGCGCTGAAACGCTGAAACTCTGAAACTGGGGTTGGGGGGGACTGGTGGCAGCCAGGGCGCTTTTGAGTGTTGCGGCAAGTTTTGCCACGAAGGCCTGCACACTGCGCACATCGGCCACGCGACGGTCATGGATGGCAAGTATGCCGCAGCTGGGCAGGGGGAAGGGGGGGTGTGTGAAAATGGTTTCCCTGCCAATCGTATGAAGCGAACGATGGTTGCGGCCAGATGAAGTGCGACCCTGTGAAAGAAGATTCGGTTTACCGCGGAGGAGTTTGGGCGTGTGGGTCATGTTGGACAATGTCGCAGGGCAGTCCCGGACTGGCAGATTGCCAATACCTTCAAAACGAGGGCGCGAGCTGCCGAAGGCAATCAAAGCTCCGGCCAGGGTTATTGGCTCAAAACTCCCTCGAGCCATGTAGACCGGGAGCCTTCTGCCATGTGGTGGAACTCAGGCACGCCCCGGGGTTGGCCACTGGTGAGGTGAGTTTCTTGTCTCGGCATGCGGCAAAAAGGGGGGAAAAACAAACACAACAAAACACACATAATGGTGTTCCTCCCAAGTCTGCCTAAACCGGCAACACCGAGAAGAACCGCTCTCAACCGGCCGTCCCAGGTCTGCCTAAACCGCCAACACCAAGAAAGACCGCTCTCAACCGGCCGGTCGATGTTGGCCAGATGGTCAGATGTCGTGGCACCGCGTGCAGGCCCGCACTTGCGGCGGCGCATGCTGATAGAGGCCGGGCCCGAGGTCGAGATGGCCAAATCAGGGAGTTGCATACGGAGGAATGATTCACCATACTTGCAAACCTGTATGTTAGTTTTTTGGATATATCACCAACCAGCGGCAGATTCAGCTTTCGTCTTCTTGTTGAGAGGTCCTGCAGCCAACGCATCTCTTTCGGCACTCGCAATTGCGCGCGCATGTTCGCCGCGCGGTGTGCGCCTGAAGCTCAGAGGCGGGTCTGTCGGACAGCAGCCGCTGCAGCAGCAGCTTCTTCGGGGGCAACAGCGCGGTGGAGGAGTTCAAAGGCGCGCCTCGGCGAGAGCGTCGGCCTGCAACAGAAGAGCCCAAGGAGGGGCTTCTTGCGGACTTCTTGCGAGCGAGGTTCTAAGAACTCGAAGGCCTCAGGTGGCACGTGCCTCGCAAGAGCCAAGTCGTCACGCTGCCCCAGTCACAACTCCTTTGTTCAGCCGGGGCAGGGCGCAGGTGAACAAATGAATAAAGAAGCGCTGTAGTCACGGAGAGACCGTGGGCAAGGATGTCCACAGCTACAGCAGAATGAGCCTTGAGCGCCAGCGCCAAAGCCTGGCATGCAGCGCATGATTTTGCATGGTTGGGGTTTTTTGGGTCTTCCATTTGCTTAAGCCTTTTTTTCCCTCTCCCCTGTTTTAAAGGGAATCTATCACAACTGGACATATTTTCTTTTTTTCCAGGGGCTTAAGCAAATGGCAGGGGTGCAGGCTGTGACTCAAGGAATCCCTTTCCTCACCGTAAAGGTGAGCCGGCTGAGACCGATCCGGCCAATGGACCTGCCGATGGCTGAACCGTTTCAGATGTCACCCAAGTGGCAGTCGTTTTGAGGGTAACTTTTTCAGGGTTGAGCGCCCCTGCTCGTCTGCAAGGATCATGCAGCGGCTTTACGAGCGGTGATCCATGTCACCCCGGATGAGAAACAACACACCAACAAGAAGCAAGCATCAACCCAAGACACCCAAGACATCCAAGACGTCCACAACATCCAAGGCATACAAGACATCCAAACAGGGTTCCACTTCTTGACTACCCCAAGATGGTCTTAAACCCAGGAATCGGTTCTCCATTTCGCGGTGGAGTAAGAAAACCACCTCTGAGCCACAATTAAAACCCGGGTAAGTGAAGGGTAAGGGACAGTTTCGGTTTGCCAAAAAGAGACATGGCTGTGGGCTTGCCAAAAATTGGGCTACCCTACATGGACCCTTGGACCCTTGGTGTATTCACTGCATCCGGAAAAGCGCGCGAAGCGCGAAGCGACGAAGCGACGATCCCAGGTGCTGCGCTCGAAGTTCGGCTCCCTGTCGAGGGCCTGGCGAATGGGGCTGGATGCGGACGGCAGCGGCAAGATGGACATGCGCGAGTTCTGCGAGGCCGGAAACTTGTTTGGCTTTGACACAAAGAGACGCCCAGCGGTGCCTTTTTTCCGGGGTCGTGATTTTTTGAGGCCATTTTCTTTGGGGGGTATCAAAAAGTCGGTTAAACTGGAATTGGTGCCAGCGTTTGGGTTGAACAGCTTTTTTCACGTTGGAGAAAGGGATAGCAAGAGAGGTTGCAAACTTTATGATTCGGAAGCATTCACGATAAGCCTCCGTTTCGAGCCAGAAAATTGACGGCGGGCAAAAAAACCGAGGGGACGGTTGGCGCATGCCAGGCTCTTCAGAAGATGGGCTACGTGGGCAACATCCGCACCCTCTGGCACTTGCTGGAAGGTGGTAATTCTGGCACCTCGGCAATTCTCGCCGTACCAAGAATGAATCCAGAACTTGTTTGGTCCGATGGTGCGGGGGGAATGCAGGGAATGCGGCTGAGTGTCGTGTTCCTGCGGCGCCGGGCTGGACAGGAAAACCCAACAAAACAAAGTTTCTGGGTGAATTATAACGACCTCACACGACCTCACCCCAAATGGTGGTTCCCCCACCACCTGATTTCAGGTTGGTGAAACATTATAATGCAACAAGAAATTTAGAATCTCTGAGCTGGGGCTCCAAGTCACAAGCCTCAGTTTTGAACAGCCCAGGGTTTCCTTCACATGCGAACCTGCCCTACAGGAGAGTTTCGGATTTTTCTCCGGGGCTCGCATTTTGCAGTTTTTTTTTCTTCTTTCGTGCGCCTGTTTCCATCGGCTTCTCAGGACTTGTTTTGGCACATGTAGTTGAACGCTTGAATACAGCTGCCAAGGGCGGCTTTCCAAAGGAAGCAACATGTATCCTTCAAGGAGCTAGGTGGTTGCGTGTCCCTTTTTGGGCCTTTTAAGGACGCCAGGCAACCTTTGGCCCAAATGGCCCCATGACAAAAAAAAAAAAGCAAGTTCCCTGCGCATGCATGCTTCTCTGGGCCTTAGCTTGCTGGTCGGATAGGGGAAATGAGAAATGGAATGGCCCCTATTGAAAAGAGAAGAATAGAAACACTCAGCCCCCGATTTTTTCCGAATTTCTTCGGGAAATCCCCCGGAAACTGGTTCGCATCTCTCCTATGGGTTCCTCTTTTGGAAATCTCCAACTCCGACCCCCTTGCCTCGGGTGCTTCTGGGGCTTCCTTCTTACGTCCCGCAAAAAGCCACCGGCGCATTCGACGCCAATTTCCCAACACCCGGGCCCAGCCCTTGCAACCCAACCGAAAAGGCAACGGATCTTTGGACTTTAGCTTTTGGTTGAAATCAAGGTTTGGGTTCCCACTGAAGCCACCAAAAGTGAAGCCCACTTTTTGCAGAGGGGTCCTTGCAGCAACAAGGGCCCTGACACCACTAAGAAATACCAGCTTTTGATTGCGACGTTCGGGTTCTCCTTTTCGGGGGACATCAAAAACACCACCATTGCAATGGTAGCAGACGAATCATGGTTGTCGTTGGGAAACAATTTACATTCTTGGCTATTGTGGTTTAGTGGTTGAAATCCAACCACTTGGCTGCTAAAGTTTAGACATTTTTGCTCCCCCTTCGACATCCCAACGTCAACCAAGCAGAAGGCAGCATCTCCTTCGACGAGCTGGACCGCAAAGCGGCCGGGGCCTTCGAGAAGTTCCGGGTGCTGGGCTTGCAGCACCACGACTCCATCGAGGCCATGTGGAAGGCGAGGCGAAGCATCGGAATCCGCCGCCCGTTTTTTTTTTTAGGAGCCCCAAAAAAGATTCAGGTTCCTTTTTGTTTTTGTTTTTGAGATTCGGAGGCGAAAACAAAAGAGTCAGGTACCCCCTATGAATTTTTAGGATTCGGAGCCCCCCACCCAACAAAAAACAGCCCCGCCCCCGTAGTTGGTGGTTTGGAAAGTGGTGACTTGGAGATTTGAACAGCCCCCCAAAATTCAGGTCCCCCCCCAATTGGTGGCTCGGGATTGGTGGCTTGGGATCTGGACGGTTGCGGGGAAATGGGTTGCTTTCCCCGCCACCAAACAACTCCAAACCACAAATTCGGGGGAAGCTGAATGGGGTGTTTGGTTTGTATTTGTAGAACCAGCCGAACCAGGGTTCCATTTCAAGAAAAGAGACCCCTCAATGAAAACGAGAAGAGAAGTCTAAAGACATGGGGGCAATCCTTCTGCTTAGAGGGAATTCCATGTCTCGCAGGCGATCATGGACAAGGACCGGAACAACATGGTGAGCCTGGCGGTCTTTGCCGAGGGCTGCCGAGCTCTGGGCTACGAGGACGAGGAGGAGGCGGAAGTTTTTTGCTTTTGCTGTCTTCGAGGGACAAGCCCAAGGGGGTGAAGTCAAGTGAGGTGGCTTCCCTTGCACACCTTTTTTTTGTGGTTGTTTTGTTTTTCCAGGTTTTTTCTCTTTCTTTTAATCCACCCTCCTTTTTTTTCCTTCTTGTTTTTCCGTTTTTTTTTTTTTTTTTGGGGGGGGGGGTTGTTTGGGGGCGTTTCTGACAGAAAATGCCTACTCCCCAGAGCCAAAACACGTGTGGGATGAGCCACTCCCTCAGCCTTTCCCGCCGCGCGCCTCAAGCCGCGCGGGGGAAAAACATCCGCAGGTGGCGGAGCTCTTTGAGCACCTTCTGCTGCGCCCTGGGTCCCGGCACATGACGCTGGAGGCAATTTGCGGGGGGGTGGAGGCCATGAGCTGAGCCGTTGCACCAGCCAATGGGTTGATCGGGTTCCCTTTCACTGGCACCCTCCCTCCAGCAAACAGCAGCAGCAGCAGCGGCAGCAGCAGCAGCAACAACAACAGCGTCACACAGGGGTTGACTTGACCAGGCCACCTGTCAAGTTTCGCAGGACATCATCTTCCTCCAGAGCTGGGAGAAGACGAAGCAGAAGAAGGCGGAGCGGCGGCGCCTCGGGGTGCGATGGCTGAACCGGGATCCCTTCCTCTCGGCGAGGATGCTGGACCCCAGCCAGTCTGACCTGCACCTCGCTAAGGAAGGCACCCGAAGAGCTGGGGAGTCGGAGGGGGCGCTGAGAACCAGGTTGGAGGGTGCGGGGATCCTGTTGGATTGGCCGAAAAAGGGGGAAGCCGACATGAACACCGCCATTTTTTTTTGTTGAGGGGTTCCCCTAAAAAAGGCCCCCGAGGTGCGTAGTTTTGGGTGGACCCCCAAAATGTGAATTTGCACAGGTTCCTGACCCCAGGCTGGTACAGGGGTCCTTGGCGCCTTCTTCTTAGGAGTGGTCACCAATGCTACCTAAGGACTTTGAATGCCACAGCCAGCTAGCTATGATCTCTCCCTCAACTGGCAACCTGACACATGTGGGGATGTGACATTGGCGAACTCCGATTGGCAATTGGAGGACCCATGGCAACCACAACGCCACCTGCCTGTTCAGAAGTCTAGTGGAATCCAGCTGGCAGCGACGTTAGACCAGCCAAATCCGACGCCGCGACAAGCATGTGAACAATCTCAATATGGCCGGCGCAAGGTCATGATTTGCAAATATGAGGAGCTTTAGCGTGCACTGCTGGTGCCGCAACGCAGCCTTTGCAAACAGAAACTTTTGGGGCAATCGCGCAACCGCATTTCTGCGCCAATCTGACTCCTCGCCTTTGTTCCCACACCAGCAACCAAAAAAGTGCCCACAATCGTGTGATTCCGCTTGGCTGGTTACAGAAGTTGTGCCGACACATGCAAACTGACACGCGCAACCCAGCATTGCCCCTGGCAAGCCGCTGCAGAAACTCCGAGGTTTGAGTCGGAGTACACGCACCAGGTGTCCCTCGACTGGGACGAGGAAAGGGAGGGGGCCATTGATTGCCCGGGCACCAATGGGCCTGAGAGAGGCGCAGAGTCCCGGTCTATTTAGGCTGCAGTACTCACGCCCACTTTTGTTTAAATTCTTCTCCTTTCGGTCTGAAGGAGTTTTTTCCCCTATCCTTCAGCCACTACACTGTGTTTTAATGGCTGTGCCTAGCATGGTTGTCAACGCATACTTCCCTTCCTGGTTTGAAGTCCAACGATGGCCACGGGTTTCTTTGCCAGGATGGCAACGCCATGGAACAAAACATGTTTGAAGCCGTACCCCTTCCTTCCCCCCTTCCTCCCCTTCCTCTCCCTTCTTTCCCCCCTCCCCCTTCCTCCCCCTTCCCCTTCCCCGCCTTTCTTTTCCACAGCCGCCGAGCCCCGCCCGTTTTTTTCCAGGAGGTGCGGAAGTTCCGGCGCTTCCTCACCAAGACCTTCGGCTCGCTGCCCCTGGCCTTCGAGGCCATGGACGCCAACAAGAGCGGCCAGCTGTCGCTGGCCGGGGGCCCCAGCGCCGGGGGGGGGGTGCCGCGGCCTCGCGGGCTGGCGCGGGCTGGGCGTGAGGAACTCGGTCGGCTCCTCTTGGGCCACTTGATTCCCTCCCCCCTCACCCCAGTTTTAAAGGGGAAGGGAACTGGGACCTCTTTGGATTCGGCCGGTAGAAGCACTGCAGCGCCTTTACGTGGGTGGGGGGAAGTGCGAATCCGTGAGCCGCCTGCATTCGAAACACGGCTGCAGGAAAAGGTGCCAATCCATGCCCATCTGGGTGCTAGGGACCTGGGGAACAGCAAACAGCCGTTTTGTGGACGGAAATCAGCACATATGGACTATTTAGCAACCAGCCATCCTGCATCACAACGTCTGCGTTTATGACTTGTGAATTTGTATGAACTGATGCAAGTGCCCGTTTCACCGTTTGGTCTAGTGTACGCCTTTACTGTCTCATGTGGACATCACACACTGACTGTCAAGATCCACGTCGGCCCTAGCATTCGAAGGAAGATTTGCACAGCCACTGCTTCAGGGCGGTTGGGCAGGGGAAGGGGATGCCTCCTCCTCCTGCACCACGGGAACTCCTTGTTTACGTGAAGATTTGGTCATTGGGAAGGCATCACGGTTGCCATTCCCGCCTGTTTTGGTTTTGCGCCCATATCGTTTCAAGGCAGCTCCGGGGTGCCACAGGACATGCAGTGCAATCACCCGGCATTTGGGATGCACCAAGCGTTTCATGCAAGCAGCGAGCCGCAGAGCTCTTACACTTGCTTTGTCGATGAAACATGTTGCTTCTTCTTCTTTTCTTGTTGTTCCCATCAAGGGCATTGGACCACAGGAAACCCAGCGGAAACCATCGGAAACCATCCGAAAAAATGGAAAACTATAGGAAAACCATAGGAAACCGGTAGGAAACCCACAGGAAACCACAAGAAACTCATATCCCCCCCGGGGGGAAGGGGGGGTTTGGGAGCATAGCGAGCGAAAACGCTGAGGTGGAGTTCCAGTCCGCCGTGGCACAGGTGCTGAAGCGGCTGTGGCCGCGTTAAAAAAAGGGTTCGCCAGCCGCACCTTTGGGGGTCCCGTTTTTGTGCAGTCAGCTAAACCTGAGTTCTACAGTTACAGTGGTCTTTGGTTTGAGCCTTCGCTTTGCGGCTTGTTTCCTTGGGTGTTTGCTTCTTTCTTTCTTTCTTTCTTTCTTTCTTTCTTTCTTTCTTTCTTTCTTTCTTTCTTTCTTTCTTTCTTTCTTTCTTTCTTTGTCGCTTGTTTGAGTAGCTCCAGGTAGGCAGGGGGTGGTCCGGGGCGGCCGGCCCACATAGGCGTAGGAAGTCAAAAAAGGGGGTCCACGTAGGAGTCGGGGAGGGGTCAAGATGGAGTTCATGTAGGAGCGGGGCGGAGTTCACGTAGGAAGGGCCACTTGTCTCCCCGCTTATTTCCGTTGTCTCTCCGCTCGTCTCCCTGCTTGTTCGGACCCGTCATGGCTTGTCAATAACTTGAAGAACCTTCCTTTTGCTAGGCACCCCACTCATGCGAGGCAATGCTGAGTCGAGCTGATGTGCGGGTTTGGGGTCAATGCGGGTTGTATTTGCTTGCTTGTTTGTTCGCTTGCTTGGTTGGTTGGTTTGACCATCCACCAATCCACCCATTGTTTCCTTACAACGCCCGAGAAAAAGATGCCCGACAATACTCACAGGAAACAAACATTCCAGCCCATGGGTGCATTTTACCCCCTGCAAGAAAAGTGGGAAAAACAGCATGAGAAAGAGTGGTGAAGCAAAAATCACAGGACAAATCGCTATTCCCTACAAGGGCTTTTTTTCTTTCTTCTCCAAATCTCCAAGCCACCAATCCAAGTTTTAGGGTTACTTGACTCCAAATCAACCTGACCCGCCACAGACAATCCACGGGGGGGTTCCACACCAGGGAAGGTGCCAGGGAAGGCCCCCCCCCCCGCGACCATGAGCGCCATCTCGAGGCCGGCGAGATAGCCCTCGCTCTCAGGTACTGCCGCCACGGGGAGGCGCGGAAGCTCTTCCGGGCCCTGGCGCCGGACGCCATGCCTCTCGGCCTTGGCGCCGCGCGAGCCTCCGACTTCCCGAGCCGGTCGGCGACCTTCGGCGGCGGACCGGCAAGGAACGGACGAGGCAGACAGACAAAGATGAGCACATAGGCAAGCAAGCAAAGAGACAAACAAGCAAGCAAACAATACAAGCAAGGCAAATCATTCATCCGTCAAAGACCGTCAAACACCGACACCTGCTGATGCAATGATGCCCTAAGCAGGTGGTTTTTGGAAGTATCCTAGGAGTGTAGGGCTCGCTGTAGGAGCTAAACAAATCGATCCGGGGCACACCCATAAACAAATGTGGTTCTCGTTCCGATTTCGGGAGGCTTGCCTTTTCCATGAGCTGCCCCCATCCATGGCAGAGTCTGGTGTAAGACGAACAACAACCACCGCGGGTGAACTAGGCGCTATGGGGCCTTTGCGCAGTCCGTCCCAACAGGCCCCGGGCATTTCCATTCGTGGACCGCTTGAGGCTCACTTGGCAAGAGCTGGGCATCTCCAAGGTGGAGTGGACTGCGCATCGTACCTGGGCGCCATTGGGGGGGATTCTCGGTGCGCCGACAAAAGGGCTCCGGATTGGCCTGGTTGAGCTCCAGCGGGAAGGTTGTGGACACTCCTATATATATATATATGTGGACACACATATCTCTCAGCTTGGAGGTTATTTGGCATTGGGCTGGTTTGCGTCGGAAGGCCCAGCCACATAGCCAGGCGGCTTGCGAGCTCGGGCATCGGCTGGCGAAATGAGCCCACCGTGTTTTCATTGATATTCGATCAGAACCCCCGACGCTCTGCGCAGCTTTAGGCGGTTCCTTCGGTTTCAGCCCAGGGGACTTTTTTTTGCTGTTCCTGGGCTTTTTTGAGTGCTGCATGTTTGAAAATGTGGGCGAGCAGGGCCCCTCGAGCCAACGACTGAGGCATGCAGAAAGCCATGAGCGCGCGGCAGCGCGCGGCCCAGGCGAAGATCACTGCAGGGGCACGGCTGGGCTCGAGCCCAAGCGCCTCGACCGGGCAACGAAGGTCTGGGAGTAGAGGTTGGGTGGGGTGGGGTGGGTGGGGTGGGTTTGGCTTGCGTCATCAAAACCACATGTCCTGCTGCTGCTGATGATGATTTTTCTGCGACCGCAGTGATGAAGATGGTGCTTATGACGATGATGGGGATTGTTATTATTGCCTCTGTGTGTATTAGCAGCGATGAGCATGGCTGGGCAAAGCCCGCCATCATCACCCAACAATGCAACTTGCGACTTGCACTGTGTTGCCATGATGCACGAGTTTTGCAAGCCTTGCAGAGGAGAATGCGAAGCTCGGCGCGCTGTTGTAACATCGCCCAGCTTTGGCAGAGCCCATTTTTGCCTGCAGGCCTGCTGAGCGTTTAGCAGAGTGCCCTGCCAACATCAGCGCGAGACATGTGCGCATTGATGATTCGTGTCCAACCTCAATCAACAAACCTATTTCGGATTTTCTTGTTGGCAGCATCGCCGGGATATGAATTTAGTAGGGCCTGGACATGCATATTCACCCGCATGCTGCTACTCGGCTAGACTGCCCTGCTCTACATTGCGTTACACGATGGGACGTTATTTGACTGCATTTCAGTACTTGGTCGCACGTTTTACGCGAAGCCTCACAGCGTTTCACCACAGTATGCTAAAATGACCTCACATAACGATGGCGTCGCTCGTGCTATATGTTACCTTGCCTTACATATTGCGCAATGCCCCGCAATGTGTTGCAGGACGCTTCCAGGTATGTCGAACATGTGGCGGCATGTTACCTCGTGGCCTGACATTACCATGCACGGAAACAATGAAGCCTCCAGAGAGGGCAGGGGCAGACTGGAGAGAAAAGATTCAAGGGGAACGGGCCATGCAAGGGTTTGCTTTTTGGGAAGTGGACCTTTTGAAGAGAGTCGCACTGTTGCTGGGCTCCCTTCATTTGCGGTAGGTAGCCATAGTGCACCCAAAAGGCACCAGCGACAAAAAATAGGGTCTGCTAGAATGTAGAAACGCACTAGACCAAGCACACGCACACGAAACAAAGAGGGCGGGAAGACACTGCAGAAAGTTTTCCTCAGATACCCAAGTGCTCGAGGAATGCGGAAGGCGGAGGATACCCACATCGAGCGGATCCGAGAGCGACTCGGTACCTGAAGGTCAGGATGTTCTTCCTCTAACTTGTTCAAGCCGGATCAAGATGGAAACAGCCAGCGGGCTTATGCCCAGGCTTCAGGGGAAGGCGTTCCAATTGGCCATTCATCAGGCTTCTCGGTGGCTTGTTTGGGTTTAAAGGTCACCTTTCATCAGGTCACCTTTAGTTGGGGATTTGGATTGGTGGTTGGGGCGGGGGGGAGGGGTTGAAGTTTGAACCCCCGGGTCTTGATTCAGGCTAGGATAGCTAAACCCCAAGCCAAACCAAGCCAAACCAAGCCAAACCAATCCAAACCAAGCCAAAGCACCAGTTACTGTAGACGGAAGCCGGATGATGAGGGCGTTTCGAAGCCCAGGCGAAAGCCAGGCGGAAAGTTCGTCTTCAATTCGCCGTTGCCACCAGGCGGGGGCCAGACGCGTTTGGGAGGGGTTGGAGGAACGATGAGATAACTTCGTTCTGAAGCCCTGTTCCTCTTCCTCCTCTCCTCCCCTTCGCCTCCTCCTCCTCCTCCTCCACCTCCTCCACCTCCTCCACCTCCTCCACCTCCTCCACCTCCTCCACCTCCTCCTCCTCCTCCTCCTCCTCCTCCTCCTTTTCTCCTCTTCCTCCCTGCCCCTCTGCTCATCATCACCAGCAGGTTGTACAGAAAAAGAGCGCGCGCCTCCGTGAACAGCCGCGGCCATCGCAGGCTGCGACGGGTTGCCCCGCAGGCGGCGCTTGACCCCCCCCCTCCGCGGGCTCGAGCGGCGGAATGGACACAGCTCACTTCGGGCTGGAGCTTCCAGGGGCTGGGAGGGTTTTCTTTGCGCGTCTCAGTTGTTCAGAGCGAATCGACCGGATCTGACCTTTTGGCTTTCCCCTTTTTGGGTTCCCATTTTTAGTAGAGGTCCCAAAAGGTGATCAGCTTTTACTTCCAGGCCCTTAAGGGGCAAGTGAGGCTTGGCATCGGCACTGGGGGGAGTGAGTGATAGGCGGAAGGCGAAATCCATCCTCCGGAATTGGATCGATGGGTTTGGTTTTCTGGGTGTCATGGCACCAAGAAACCTGTTTGAGGTTGATCCATCTTCAAGTTGTGAAACGGAGATGCGGGGAATCAAAAGTGGTGTGTACATATAAATAAGTCTCTCTCTCTCTCTCTCTCTCTCTCTCTCTCTCTCTCTCTCTCTCTCTATGTACATTTATCAAAAATACAAACAAACACACACACACACAAAAAAAGAACATATCAGCAACAACAAACGACACACAACACCGCTGTCGCGCGCCAGGCTGGGGCCCGCCCCCCGAGTTCCTGCCCTTGGAGCCGCCCCGGCGCCGGAAGAGCGCGCTGCTGCGGGACGTGCTCAGTGCCCAGGGCTCGCGGCCTCAGAGCAAGGCCAAGGAGGTCTTTTCTTAGGCGCGGGAAGGTCGGCGTCCGGCGGCGGAATGTCTTTTTTTATGGGTGTTTTTTTTGTTGGGTTTTTTTTTTTTTTTTTTTTTTTTTGTGTTTTTTTTTGGGGGGGTTTTGCCCCCCCCCCAAAAAAAGAAAAAGAAGAGAGGATATAATATCATAAATACATCTATGAATAGAATCAACCAATCAAGCAAAACAAGTAAACTGTGTGGTTTTGCTGTTGGTTGCCCTTGAAGCCACCAAAAGAAAGGGGCTCCCTCCATTTTTGGACATCCCTTCTTGCTTTGGTCACTTGCACTTCGGCTCCAGGCTCACGTGCTGCAAATGGAGCCTTGCTGGCGCATTCATTTGCCTCACCCTTCCTGTTCCTGCCGATTCGGGCATGGGCGGAGTCATCTGACATCTCTCAAAATCAACACGCCTTTCAGGGGTTTCTCCTCGTTACACAAAGATTTGTCCAGGTCCCGGTTTCAGACTGAGGGACTATAATCCCATGTCGGATCCCTTTGATAAGTTTGATAAGTTGGGGGGGGTGGTGAGTGAGGTGGGATGGGGATTAAAAAACCCGCGGGCTTGCAGATCCGCACTTCGCTCCGGCAGGGCGCTGCCCGCTGGCAGCCTGAGCGCCAGAGTCGCGCATAACCGATGCGTTTCCACCCCTCGGCAGATTTTTTTTGGCGTTTCGGGCCGGGTTGCAAGACGCAACTGGCCCAAGCAACTCCGCCCCCCAAGGCCCCCCACTTGCTCAAGGTGAATGGGCCTTTCGCCGCGTGTTCCCATGTTGGTCATGTTCAATCAAGGTTCCAAAGGCTTAGCCTTTCTTTCAAGGTCCATCGGAGTCGTGGGGCAAGTCTGTCGCGGCTGTGGTCGCTGCTCAGGGTCTTCTTGTTCTTAAACATCTGTCAGCACGAGGCGGAGTTGCAAGCGGCGTCCCCCGCGCAGGACTTGCAGCATAAATCCATGAGCCATGCGCGTCTGCCCTATTCGTTCGGATCAGGCGCCGCAGCCGCGACGCGGATCGCGACTTTGAGTGGTGTCCGGCACCAGCGTAGGGGTCAAAGTACCAGCAACGCTGCCTTTGTCTCTATTTCCCGTCGCCGGAGACATCCGCCGGAATTGCTCCGAAGAGCTCGCAAGCACTTTGTTCAGAAGTGGAATGGATCCGGGCGGAGCTCAAGCATTGCTTTGCCTTTGCCTGCCGGAAAAAGAAAAACCAGGTGCCTTTTGGCGAGCTCCGCGCCTGGGCTTGTGGGGTTTCCCAGCTTCGTGCATGCCACGTCTTTGAACTCCGACTTTTTGTTTGTTGTTTCTCTATTTTTTCAGGAATAGCATTTTTCTTTTTTTCATTCTTTTTCTCCATTTTTTTTCAGGAATAGCAATGTGCCTGTTCTCATGCCACGGCAAAGGCATTAAAAGTGGGCTGCTTGTGGAACCTCCAGGGGAGATGGGTCCCATCGCTTCCGCCCTAAGTAGCAGCCTAACCGCTGCTTTGCTCAGAAAGTGTTTGTCTTGGGCCTGCACCTCCTACCTTTAGCCATGTTACTTGGCACAGGCCTTGGTATCTATTTGAAAGCCCACGAGTCGCATGACTCGAGCTGCACCGGGGGCTCTGCCCGACGCAGCTGTCACCATCGCCCGGTGTTCCAGCTGCAACTTTGAGCGACCACACCGGGGCGTCCAGAACAGCCACAGCATCCACAAGTCAGACTTTGGGTTAGGCTTATGACCAATGCATGCATCTAAGGGTAGCTTCCTTTTCTATTCTTTCCAGGGATCCTTCTTTCTAGAGAACCACCCAAAACCCCGGTTGAAAAAAATCCATCGGTTTTTTAAAAGAACGATGGTTGAAAAGAATGGGACAGGAAAACAAATCAACCCCTAGAATGCATCGCTGGTTGCGGGCGATTCGTGGGCGCCCGGCTGTGGGGCCTTGAAAACGACAACCTCGATGATCACTGGTCACGCATGTTGCGTAGAACTACCTGCTGCCCTCCGCTCGCAGCTCACTCAACCTCCACACCCCGGCTGCAGCTGGCTGCAGCTGCTGGCTGCATGAGTTGAACCACCCATCCCGGCCATCAGCGCGGCAACTTCGAAGGAGTCAGGGGCCTCACGTGGTTTGCAACCCTCACGCTGTGCAGCGCTGGCGCCTGTTCACGGCTGACTTGGATCTGGCAACTCCCGTGGTCCCTGACTGGGAGCCACCCCACGGCCAACTGTTGTGACTGCTGGCCTGACAGCTGTTCCCCTTACTGGCAATCCTTATCATGGTTGTTTAAACTTTCAGGAAAGGATCGATGACCATTCCTAGTAGCGCTAAGCCCAGGTGTCGAGCATGTGGCAAACTGAGGTGAATGCAGGAGGTGCATGGCAGTCCGTCAAACAAGGAATACGGAAGACCAAGTCTCATTGCGGCCCCTGGCTGCCTGAGTTTAGGATTGCTCCTCAACTGGTTACAAGTTTCCTAGCTTGGCTCGCCTGGCTTCGCAGCTTTCACAGAAGCCGACCGCCCCTTAGCTGAGGCAAGCGAGACCACGATGGAAGATGGATCCTGGTGCTCCAGGAACTTTCTGCACCGGCAGCGGGATGCAGTGATTGGGTTTTGTGGTCCGCGTATGGCCGATAGCAGGGCTCCTTGAAAGATACATCTTGCAACCATGTTCTTTTTTCCACCCAAATAACGGGAAAGCTCCCTTTACAAGTTGCAATGTTCAGGTGTATAATGTAAGGATCCCTGTATAGGTCAAAATGACCCTCCCACCAATTCACAGGGAACTTGACAGTGGATCCCTTTAGGAAGGACCCCAAACGTCGGGTTCAACGTGAATGGGTGGGAGGGTAGTCACCAACAGGATATGGACGGTTAAATGTCCGCAGGGTTTCTTTTAACCGGGCAAGCCATTGTGGCTACCTAATGTTGACCCAAAGCCTTCTGATGTTTGGCTGCTTCGTTCCTGAGCGAGTTGGGGGGACACGACGAAGTGAGTTCGCAAGCGCCGAGGTACCGCTTGGCGTTCGTTGCCGCAGGCTTGAATACGGCCGCTGCGATCGATGTCGGATTCAAGGCAACTCAGATTCCGTGTGAACATAGGAAAGGGGACAGCACGAGCGCAACATTCGGCTTGCAACGTGCAAAGGGCGACTAGGGTCTCTGCGTGGGGTCGGAAAACGGGTAGAAGCCCAATTTTGATTTTTGGGACCGAGGGAAGCATCTTCAACGGGAAATCGCAGTCATATTTCTGAGGGTCGATTCTTCAGGGTACGCTCCCTCTCAGGTTTTTACGGCACCTACCTGGTCCCGATGACAAAAAATCGACCCGATGGCCTCCCGCAGGTGCCGTATGTTTGCGGGAGGACGGGGGGATCGTGTTGGGGACTGCGTAGGTCGCAGCTGCGCAGCGGTGGAGGCGCTGCCTGCGGAGCTGACGGCGGCTTTGGCGCGCTGCCTGAGGCCAGGCGGTGTGTTGGACGTGCCTGGAATGGGCACCGCGGATTAACAAACCCGTCCCACTATGAGGGGGGTGTTCCCTCCAAATGTGATGAATCCCCGCTAAAAGGGGACACCCCCCTATGAATCAACCAGGGGTTTATTAATCCGGGGTTAACATGGGCACCCCCGGATTAATAAACCCCTGGTTGATTAATAGGGGGTGCCCTGTTTTAGTGGAGAGTCATCACTATTGGAGGTGAGCACCCCCCTATTAATAAACCGGTTTATTAATCCGGGGTCAACATTAACTGGCCTCATTTTGCCATGATCAGAGTCATTGACTGAGTGGTGAGTTAAAGGGAAACAGCCACGTTTTCTGACTTTGAGAGCCCCAGAAACAGTCAACATAGTGATGGCGGATTCTTGGGCGTTTTCCATGGTGGGGATGCGATTCATTCGGAAGGACTCCCTTCCTTTTGCCATCTTGATAACTGCCCTCTTGGGTGGGGTGGGGTGGGGTGGGGTGGGGTGGGGTGGGGTGGGGTGGGGTGGGGTGGGGTGGGGTGGGGTGGGGTGGGGTGGGGGGGTGGCAAGTCGCCAATTGCTGGCCGCAGAGGCTAGGGCCATCTTAGGGATTGTTTGCCAGCGAAATCAGCTATCCGTCAGCAGGGGACTCATTTCAAGGCGCGTGACAAACTGGTTGGTTTTCCAAATGCCGCAAGAAGGACTAGGGCATGTTTGAATCCTGAGTGCCGCACAGCTAGGTACAAGCATAAACACACACACACACACATGTATCATGGCTGCTGGACACCCTAGGACATGTTTGCAAGTTTGTGTTGGTTTTGGTTGGCCTGCTTGCAACATGTAGGAGGACCCCCCCCCCCCCCGACTGGACTGGACTCCCAGGCTGGGCGCGGGGTCGCCGGATCTGACAGCCTGGGCGGACTGCGCAGATCATCCGAGAAACGTCCGGATGTGTCGCCGGGGTTTTTGTTAAGGGAGGCCTAAAAAGGCTGGGTGTGTGTCCACCTCCTGATGCATGTTGGCCTACTTCATGGTTGTTGTTGGGAAACAGTTTGCATTTTGGCTTATTGAAATCCCCACTTAACTGCTACAAGTTTTAATTTGTTGCTCCCCTTCCAACGTCAACAGGGACTTGCAAGGTTGCATGCTTTGGCTCGACTTTTGCCGAGCCGGAAGTGCGCAGAGCCGCCGAGCGCCCGAGGTTTGCCGGCTTGCCGCAGGCGGGTTCCCGGGCTCCCACGTTCGAAGCCAGACAGAAGCCCAGTGGACCCCTTTGATCGTCTGAATGCTTCACCGTGCGCTGGGCTTTGGGCTTCTCCACGCTTGCCTTGGTAAGCGCAAGTGGATTGGGTGTGGGTGAATGCCGTTGGGAGTGCGGTTGTCGCTTTTGCGTCTGCCCTTGCGTTGGTCTGCCATAGTTTTCGCGGGCCTTGGGGAATCTGAAGCACTGTGGGTGGCATGTTTGGGCGAAGGACTCCCGGAGTAAGCCCCGCGCATCGAAAGCCTGCCGCGCGGTTCCAAAGCCAGGGCCGCCGACAGCCAAGTACGCCAACCACAGCAGGCCTGGTCGTGCTCCGTTGCTTTTGGCTGCGCCGTAGCATGTGCCTCGGGTAAGTAAGGGCGCTTGGCGCTTACATATTTTTCATGGGGAACACTCCCCGGCGTGGTTTCCCCCTTGAGTATCGTGGGAAGCAAACTCGATGAGGCTGCACCCGAAGTTGGCGTGTGCAAATGGTTGGCCTTCTGGTTTCCTGGTCGAACCGTTCGATTGCCTAGCCCATCTCAGGGACTGCAAAACGGGTTTCATGGTCCATTGCGCTCCAGGTTTAAACCAACCCTGGAAAGTCCTTTGAGCAGACAGCCTTTGAACGTTTCGTCGGAGGGCAGTGGCTTGCAGTCACAAGACTCACCTGGGTGCGTCCAAGGGGACAGCCCCAAAACACACTCCAAAAGAGGTCCAAGACCAATTTTGGTGGGGACCAAACTATCGCAGAAACTGGGATTCCAGAGGCGGTTAGGGTGCTTCTGCACCCTCTTGCCCGTCCAGGCGCTCCGCGCCTGGCCGATCCCTGAGTGAGTGGGGGGGGGGGAGGGAGGGGGGGAGCAGAGGGGGTGGGGTGGGGGGGGGGGGTTGTTTTTGTTTTTTTTTAGGAGGGGGGGGTTGGGCAACAGCTTGGCCGGGCGGGGGGTTTCCAGGGGGGAGGTTTGGGTTGGCCCTGCGAGCTGAGGACCCCGGGCAGGAGCGGCGCGTGCTGAGCTCGCCGGGCCCCGAGCCCTGGGGGCAATGTGAAGTTGGGGTTGCCATAGGTGTCCTTCTTAGGTTAGTTTGATTAAAAATAGACCTGGGTGAATTATAACGACCTCGCCCCAAATTGTGGTTTATGTGGGGAATAGGCCCCCAACCACCTTATTTCAGGTTGGTGAAATATTATAATTCACCCAGATAGATGGCACTGGTTTAGGTGGGGTTGCTTCCATTTACTAGGGGAAACCCATCTATTTTTATCCAAAAGGCCACCTATGGGCAATGGGGGTTGCTTTTTCCTCATTCCCGGCACGTCCGACCGGAAGACAAGCAGGCAGAGGTGCCAGGCTCATAGTTGCTAGTCATTTTGTTTCAGAGATGAGGACAAAGGACCCGGCAACAAACCTAGAATTCATGAATGGCAACTAGCAGCTAAGGACTTCACAGTGTGGATTCCTGGAATGCAACCTCTCCCCAGCCATGTGTGCATAAAGCTTCCCTCGCTCATGGTGAGTTTCCCTTAGCACTCCCAGAAACCCACCCCAAGATTTGGTGCCCCTCAACCAGCCCCTTCCCCTAAGATGTACATTTTAGGGGCCCCCACAATGAGTGTTTGTTTTTTGTGGGTCCCTTCGGTGTCCCCGGGTTTTGAAGTCAAGCTCCAGGCCTTTTGCCGTGTCCTTCACCGCGCTGGGGCCTTCGGAGTCCACGCTGCGCAGCAGCTTTACGCTCAAGGCCGGGACACGGCAGCGACGAGGGCGAGAGGTCCATGCGACTGTTGGAGGGGATCCTGTCTCTCCTCCGGAAGATGTTCAGGGAAGACGCTGGGCTGGGGTTGGGGGCCCGGCCTTGGGACAGTCCCTTTGCAAAATCCCTCAAAGTTCGGGAAAGATGGGGATGGACGCGGGGCCCTGGGATTTTTTCAGGCAAAACAACGTGAGGCGAGAACTTGCGTGGTTTTAGATTTAGGCCTTGGGAGCCCTAAGGCCGTTTTTTTTTTTGGAACTTGCCGAGCCCCGGGTTTTGGGGGCATGAACTGGTGGAAGGGGAGTCCCAAAGGAAGCCATAGGGGATGGTTTATAGGGGTCATTCCAACTCATTCCCTGCTGCGAACCAGGAAAGCGACGTGTGTCAGTCGGGCTTGTGCACATAGCCGCTGGCAAAGGGACACCTCCTGACGCGCGATATGTCTGCCAGGGTGGTCGCTGCAATGAATTTACATGAGAGCCATGCCGCGCGGAAGGCATAGCGGAGATGTAGGTCAGGAGGCCCTCAGGGAACCGCGCAATTGGAATGACCCGAACCTTCGGCCCGCAATGTCGCACGGTGACCGCGCGCCAGAGATACGGCGGAGATACCGCGGAGCTTGGTCCTTGTGGGGTCCGAGGTTCGGGGGGGTGTCGGTACTTTGCAGTGTTCCATTCCGCGCAGGAGTTGCAGTGGCCGGGCGCGGGTCCTTAGCTTGTCCGCAGGTTCCTCGTCATCTTTTGTTTGTTTGTTTGTTTGCTTGCTTGTTTGTTTGTTTGTTTGATCGATGCGACATTTGACACTGTACTACTTTTTGACCGCGCATGTGACGAACAGCCCGCTGCAAGCATAGGGGTGTTTGCGCTTCTCAGCCAAGGCAACTTTGTGACGGCAAACGGGCAAACGGGACGATGTAGCGGGGAATTGAGCACTACATGGCACACACCGGCTGGTGGTCAGTGAGAGAATCTGAATCAACTGTCCCATGTCGTTGGTAAGCACTCGCGTCACAGTTTGCTTGCCGTTGCAGAGGTCGCTTTGCGTTCTGCCCGCATGAATGGAACATATTTCAGGGAACGGGACCGGGCAGGGGGCAGAACGTGGAAAGAGGGAAGCTGCCGAAGGGAGGCGGGAGAAGGCTTCTGCTCCAAGGAGCAGAGGAAGGCAAAAGAAAAAGCCCGGGAGAGGGGGCCTTTTTTTCTCAATGACCCGTAGTTTTCTTGTAGACCCATGGCTTCTGAGGGTTTTTGTATTACGCCTTGGGGTTACACCCTTGGGAATTGACCCAGAATGGTTCAAACATGTGCCTAAATGGGGTGGATAGTGGGTGTATCCCCAGGGTGCAATACCAAAAAAAAGAAAAAAAACACTTCGAGGGCTCCCATGGCCGCGTGGTTCCAGAGTGATGGCTCCGATCCGCGCCGCGCCGCTTCGCCAGCTGGGGCTCAAGGCTGGCTGCCTCACCGCCTCTCGCGCGCATCGATCGAGCGGATGGCCTGCGAGGAGAAGGAGCCTTTGTCGCTCCAGGCGCTGCCGGAGGCGGGACCCGAGAAAAACCGGCCGAGTCACCAAGTAGTGTCGTAAGATAGCATCCCCTCCCAAACCCCTTTCGAAGCTTTCCTTTTGGGCGTGCTGTTTCTATTCTTATTTGTTTGTTTACTGTAACTGTAGGGAGTGCATTCCCCCAAATGGCTGCAGTCGCTTCTTTCCGTTTTCCTTGTACGCCACCCAAAAGGTGGGTACCCTCCAAACGCCGCCCAAAGCTTCGCGCGCGGTCCGTCCGCGGGCCGCTTCGTTGGACTCCCCGCGAGGTCCTGGAGGGCGTCTTGGCCAAGCACAGCGCAGTGGTCTTGGAGCGGCTGGAGCGGCTGGACGCGTGGCTGGAGACCCTCGCGCCCTGGCCAGGCTGCGCAAAACGAGCGATCCAACAAAAATCTCGCCCGGCGCTCGCAAAGAAACACGTGGAAGACGACGCGGTATTTTTCTCCGGACATGCCGGTTGACTCAACCGCCCGGCGCCCGGCGCGCGAGATCCAGACGAATCACGAGGGAGGCCGCTGCCTCCGTGGCAGGTGCAGCTTGAGGTTGTGACAAACTCTTGCCAACATTGGCCCTTCATTCCTTCATGCACCTGTCTACATATGTATATGTACATATATATATATATTCTATTTATAGATGCAGATATGTATAATATCGTTGTATCTTGATGTATGTTGATCCTTTCTTGTTGTTGGGCGGTTCTAAGCTGTTCAAAGGCAATCCTTGCTCCTCCTGATGGGTTACGGTTACAGATGCTTGTCTCGCAATTGTTTTCCAACAGGGGTGGAAATTCGAATTGGTCACAAGGGTGCCCTTTACTCAAAGTGTTCCGAGAGCCAACTGCTACCCATGGTCTCGCACTCCAACTCAACCGAGGACGGTTTGCTCCAACAGCCGGGTGCCTGTGCATCGCTGCAGCGGCAGGAGCAGAGGCAGGGGCAGAAGCGTAGAGGCATTAATCATGCACATGAATATGGACAACATGCACATTTGGCAAGCCGGCCCAAGCTGCAGGAGGCTCTTGTCTGAAATTTGTGGTCTTCCCATCGGTGGCATCCAGAAACCGCTGCCTTTCTTCTGGGTTGACAAAAGCTGGCAGATCGTCGTTATACTTACCAGCATAAAGGCAACAACCACAGTCTAATTGCTTTCATCCAACTGTCAGGTCCAAGGTGTGTGTAACAGGACGAGGAAAACAGTGAACCCCAACTTCAAATCACCTCCGACTTTGCTTTTGATCCAACTCCTGTTTTCCCTTTGAGTCCGTGCGTTTTTCCTGCGCGAGGCGCTTGTCGCGAAGCGGTTGGCGCACGCGCTTTCGGCGCGAAAAGGGGCGGCCTCCGCCTGGGGATTTTTTTTGCGCGGCGCCGGTGCGCCAGGCCGGAGATCTCCATGGACGAGAGCCAAGATGCCCCCCGCATCTCCAGCAAGCCGCAGCTGTCTCGCATGGACAGCCTCGGGGAGCGGGAGGCAGGGGACCCCGAAAAATCGGGGCCCCGAGCTCGTTGTGCGGTTTTTTTTTTATTGGGGGGCGCTGGGGTGGAGGGGCGCTGGGGTGAACCTTTTTGGGGATGTGTGCTATGCAGCGCGATGAATCTTTTGGACTCGAGCTGGCGTGGACTGACACTTTTTGCTGAGCACACCGTCCAGTGCGTTGAGTTTGAATGCCCGCGATGCAAGCCAGTCGTTCTTCAAAGCGCATCCTTCCGTAGCCAAGTCGGGACTGATCAGAGTTGATCAGGAATACCCTTCCTCCTACGTTGCCATGGCACCCTTGGGAGGGCATTCTGGAATATCAGTTTCCATTGGAGGGCCATGGCCACGTGGGAGAGAGGTTCGGAGGTATCGCGCGAACATGGAACCTGACGGCCTGACGGTCCAATGAGAAAGGAAGGCCTGAGAACTGGCGCAATTGCAAGCTTGAGCTGTGCGAGGTAACGTGTTGGTTTGGTTTGGTTTGGTTTGGTTTGGGTTGGGTGGTTTGCTGGTTGTGTGGTTGGTTGGTTTGGTTTGGTTTGGTTTGGTTTGGTTTGGTTTGGTTGTTTGGTTGGTTGGTTGGTTGGTTGGTTGGTTGCATTGGTTGAGTTGGTTGAATTGGTTGAGTTGGTTGAATTGGTTGAGTTGGTTTGGACGGCTGGGTGATGTGGTAGAGCTGGCTGAGCAACCGCAGGTCGCCTGAAGAAGTCCCCAACCCCTTGTCCTTTGGCAAGAAGTTCTGTAGCAGCCTTAGCCAGTAACTTATTGCTTCCCCAGAAGTAGTTCCATTTTTTTGCTCTTTTGGGGTCCCTTTGTTTTCCACTAACCAGGCAAAAACGATAATTTTTTGCTGGGTCCTAATTCCAGCCAAGATTGAAGGTTCTCATTTTCCAGTTTGACGGGTTGCAGTTTGATGGGAAATATCTTCGCGCCCGCGAGGACGTGCCCATCAGCATGGTCCTCTAAACCTCAAACTGTGGGGACGAACCTGCGTCTGGGATATACAAGGGAGATGCAAGGCTGTGGTTTATAGCCCCCCAACCACCGCAAGTTTCAGGCAGGTGAAATATTATAATTCACCCATATTTTTGAGGCGCATGTGCGACATTCCCTTGATAGCTGTGCAGCGCAACGCACGCGCGCAGGCGGGAAGGAGCCCCCGCCCCCCCCCTCCGCTCGAATCGTGGCGTAGGCCAGACGGATGGGGCATCGTATGAACGAGGAGTTTGCAGAGCAGGACAAGGCAAGCCTAGACGAGGACGGGCCAAAGATGGACTGCTGGGCTTGTCTTGACTCACAATGCCAAAAGTTACCCATGGTAGGAATATTGGTCAACCCGTCTCTCCGTCTCTGTCTTTCTCTCTCTCTCTCTCTCTCTCTCTCTGTCCTTCTCTCTCTCTCTCTCTCTCTCTCTCTCTCTCTCTCTCTCTCTCTCTCTCTCTCTCTTTTTCTCCCCCCCCAATCTACATACATACATACATACATACATACATACATACATACATACCTATGACATACTGCCTGGGACAAACGGCGGAGACCATGGGATGAAGCAGCGCAGGGGTTGATCAAAGGTTGTGCACCACCAGACCCCTGGAACATACCCCTTGATAAGCCAAACATAAGAGCAAAGTAGGGGTAAATCCGCCCTAAGTAAGGCTCAACTGTCCAATTTCTTCGGGGTTTGGTCTGGGGGTCAGTGGGCAAAATTCTTTGAGTTGACCAACATCCCCGATCCGATGGAAGCGCTTCCATCGCTCAGGAGCCAGAGGGACCTCCTGGAATGTGCCCTGCGTTGAGCCGTTGGTCCGCGAGGATCTTGAACTCCCAGTGTGCGAATGTCTTCTTCGGCCTGGTCGTGGCGCCCGGGCTCTTAACTTCCCTGGAACTAGCTCCCCTTTTTGATCTTGAGCTTCTTTTTGCTTTTTTTGGGGTCCCTTTGTTGTCCACTAACCAGGCAAAACATATATATATATATAGATATATATATATATACACATATATTTTGCCGGGGTCCTAGTTCCAGCCAAGTGAAAAAAGCCGCCGAGTCGATGGGCCTTCCACGGGGTCTCACGGATGGAGGGTCGACTTCAGGAGTTGGCGGCGCGATCGCCGATCGCGCGTTTTTCTTTCTTCTTCTCGTTGGCCCGGCAATCCTACGTGTTCCTTTTTTTCCCCGGTTCCCTCGAGGTATCGAACTCGCTGTACCTGGGTGTGCAGTTGGAAGTCAACGCGGTGAATCGGGCCTATGGGGAGAACTCCAGCCTCTTCATGACCGTGCAGCTCTGCTAAGCTATGGGGGGGGGGGGGCAGGAGCACAGCTCCTTGCGGCTGCCGGCCAGCGGCGGATCGTGTCCCAGTTCATCTTTTTCGGGTTTTCGGGGGTGGCCACCTACGCAAGCCCATTTCACCCAAGGAAGGACACCAAAAGGGGGCCGGGGGCATTTTCACCCAGTTTAACCTAGGCACGTGATCTATGCGGTGCTTTTCACCGCGGAGGTCTGCCTGCACGTGGCAGCTGAGGGACTGCGGCACTACCTCTGCGCCTCCTCAAAGCGTCGTGTTTTTTTTCCCCCCTTTTTGTTTCCTTTTTTTCTTTCTCCTGTTTTTTCTCTTCTTATTTTTCTTCCAAAAGACAAACCGAAGTAATGTCGACCCCGGGTTAGTTAGCCCCAGTTTATGACTAGGAGGGTGTTGCCTGGGTGCAGTTTTGGAGCCGGATTGATTGGACCCAGTTTATTCATAGGGGGGCGGGGGTGTTTCTCACATTTCACCCAAAAACCACCCCCTCAATCAGCTGGGGTTGATATGGGGTCAACATAAGCTGGTGGTTGGAAGGGGGGCATGCCTTTGCCCGGGCATCCAAAACCCCCGAAATCTGAGCCGCGCGGTCCGCGAAAACTTGGGGCCGTTGGGACCTGGGCCGCGGAGGTTTTTTTGTTGTTTGGTTTTGGCGCCTCTCGGAGGTGTGTTGTGAGCTGATCGCTCATTTGCATGGGCCAGTTGGGTGTTCTGCTCGGCGGTTGGTTTCGCCTGGGTCCTCAAAGCAGGTGGATCGGGCGAAGTGGGACTCTTTTTGGGCCGGATGTGGCTGAGTTTGTTGCCTGGATAAGTTGTCTGTAAAATGCCGTGCTGCATCCTGCGGACGTCCAGCTCCGGAACTTAGCCCCGCGTGATTCACACGACGCGCATCCAACCTCCCAGCTGAGCCACGTGCAATCAAAAACCCGGTAGATGAAGCTTAGCAAGGGACAATCCCCTTGCCATAAATAGCCGCGGCTTTCCGCCTTCTTATATTTTTTGGCTTGACATGGTTCTGGGAGTACGACCATTTTGTTACCGGGCTTTGACTATGACACAGCTCCCGTCCAGGCGGGGAGGATTGGTCTTGGAATTGGCTCGACTGCTTTGTGGTGACTTCCTCCTGGCCGCTCGGCCGAGAAAACCCCATCGAGGCGAGTCTGCCAGCCGCTTCTTGTACCCCCTTGGTGGTTTGGCGCCCGGTTCCTTGGGATTTGAAGGGGTCTGGTTCTTCTGGGCAATTACCCCGCCTTCACCAAGCCACCGGTTCGGCTTTTCAACCACGATAGGATTTGCCCGATGTCAACCCTTTCTTTGCCAAGGAAATTTGTCCCAGTGACATGTCGAGCCCGGAGTCAACCTTATCTTTTTGATTCTCCAAAAAGGTGAAGGATTGCGTGAATGGTGGACCCCCCCTTGGCTTTCTCAGTCAGCATGGTGGCCGCCCTGCGCACAGCATGGTCGCCTCTCAGGGTGGAGCTGGTGGTGGACTTGCTGTCCCCAGGACGCAGCGCCGACGTCTCCGTGGCTGCGTTTTTTTTTTTTTTTTTTTTTTAAGTGAGCCACCTGCAAAAATTGGGTTCCGCATGAATCCCGAGAACTTTCCCCAAGAAAGTTCAGGACTGGGGAAAAGGTCGAGGACTCCCCACGTACGCCAGACCTGCGAATTTATCCCAGTCCTAGGCGATGTTTTTCAGGCCCAATGACTTTGGGTCTGCGACTCGGTGCGCTGAGGGGTGAGAAGCAAAGTTCTTGGTCCCCTTCGCCGGCACCACATTTTGGGGGCGTGGATTTGTGGGGAATGCCCCTCATTCCCGCCTCGCTTCCGGAGGACTTTAGTCACTTGGGGCCGTTGCCTTGCAAGGCAAGCAGTTTGGACAGTTTTTGGATGGCCCCACCCTTAATAAATGAAACCTACGAAGTACCCCCCCGTCAGAAATTTCATTTACCAATTTCATTTATCATTCTGTTTTTGGCCAATCCACCGTGAGAAGCTCGGGACGCCCTTTGTCAGGAGATACCACCAGCCGCGCCAACAGCAATCTCCGGGCTCTGCGCCTGCTGAGGGTTGGCCGGCTGTTTCGGGTGGTGCGGATCATCCGCGTGGTGAAGTTCTTCAGATCCTTGAGGCAGGCAGGTTCCACCACGCCAAAAGTCCGGGCCTTCCGGTGGTTTTTCCCAAGTCTCCAGGGACTGTGCCCCGAATGAGCAGCAAACCTGTCCAAGGCTTACCTTGGCAAGACTTTGCATCATCCAAAACACAAATTCCATGGAACACATCAGCTGACCGTCCCAGGGGGATCCCAGGTTTTATGCGGGGAGGACTTGGTTGAAGATGAAGCGTTGCTCCGTATTTTTTTGTTGCAGTGACGCCTTTTTTCCCCAAAAATAATATCCGTTGGCCGCGCCTTCTGAAAGTCTCCAGCAGACCTGGGTTCAATGCGCAGGACGCTGGTCTACTCCCTGGTGGGCACGCTGAGGTCCCTCTTCTGGGCCCTACTGTTGCTGTTCCTTGGCTCTTTGCTTTGGTTTTTCCGAAAGCCCGAGTTGGACTTTCGGCTTTTTTTTGTCTTCCTTTCTTTTTTGGGTGGGTAGACCGACCAACTGAGTTGTGAAGAAAGAGTTGGGACTCCTTCTAACAAGTCCACGGAAAATACTTCTTGTTTTTCGCTTGGGGTGGATTCTTTATCGGTGAGATCTATGGACCGAACTATTGAAGAGGGCTTGTATTTTCATTGTGCCCTCTCAAGCATGTTCTATTGGTAGGTTGTTGGTAGGCATGCCCAATATCAAACCCTCTGCAGCATATGGCGAGTACGGACTTTTGCCACGAATCTTTGGCGGAAGCACTGCACTTCCGAAGAGAGGGTCATGTATCACAGGTGTCGGGGTGCAGAATTGCCGTGGGCAGCACCGGCACTGTCCTGGCTCGCAAGCCATTGGCTCGAAGCTTTTGGAAAGACGCGCAAGAGCCGTTTATCAGCCTGAGCTTTGTCCCCTGGAAGGCACCTCCCTGCCAGGACCAAAGGCCTGCCTTCTTTCAAAGCCATTTGTTGATTTGAGCGCCGTCGAAGCAGAGGCAAAAGAAGACCAATCATTGGGAAGGAGCCACGTGTGGCGAGGCCTGGATCTGGTGTTTCCTTGTTGTGTTGTTTGTAGCGAAAACAAAGGGAAAGTCACCATTTCGGGGGTCCCCCAAAAAGTGACACCCAGCTGGATAGTTTGCAGCCACCAACGACGACGCCTGATGATTGATGACGCCAGATCGAAGGATATTTTAAGATTACGCTTCATTGCAAGGGGAGAATGGCGTGCAGAATGGCAGTCGCAGCGATAATCCCTGTATAGATTACTGTGTTGCGGGCCTTCGGAGCAGAGAGTCGCCTGGGGCTGATTCCAGAGTTGGCCAGTCAGCAAACCGGCAAGCCAGCAAGCTGCCACGGCAAGACAGCAGAACAGCAGGACAGCAAGATGACCGCCCGAATGGCAAGATAGCCACCTAAGAAGTCAGCACGCAGCCTTAGATCAAGCGAGCACGTGCGAGCATATGCCTGCAAGCAAGCAAGCAAGGAATATGATGACAACTGCGCACCTCACGTACGGGGTCTGCCTAGGCATTTCTTAGACTTGTTGTTTCGCTGCGCAATTCGGAAAGTCCTTGTCCCAGGACGTGGGCCTGGTGGAAAAGGCCACGGAACTTGAGCTGTCTCGTTGCTGCACCCCAGGACATTGAGAAGACTGTTTGTTGCATCAAGAATGAGCGCTGATGCTTTGTTTTTGGCCCAAACTGCCCCCACAAGCATTCACTCATTCACCCACCATTGCGGCGCACGCTCGGCGGCAGAGCGGCGCGCGAGTCCTGAGTCCCTCAGCGCTGTGGCCGAGACAGGTCGTTGACCAACCGAAGGGGTCGGGTGAAGGGCAAAGCGGAAAGACTTGGTGTTGACCGTGCGCGGCGCCTGGCTGGAAAGAGTCATGCGGCGGTCTGGGGGACCGGCTTCGAAGCCTCACAGGTCTAAATCCCTGTTTTGTTTTTTGTTTTTTTTAATTGGTTCGAGGCCAAGCCAAGAGGGGCAGGTTTCGGCGCCGCGAAGCAAGAACATCGGAGCCAGGGGGTATTTCACAAAGGTCCTGCCAACAGAGCCCAGTGCCAGAGGCAATGCTTGCTCCAAACTGAACTTCCCCAGAATTAGCTCCCCTTTTTGCTTTTTTGCTTTTTGGGGTCCCTTTGTTTTCCATTAACCAGGCAAAAAAAGATAATCTGTTGCCGGGGTTCTAATCCCAGCCTAGTGAGTTGGATGTGAATGACAAGTTGCCCAAAGCCTGCAGCTGCATGGCGGCCTGTCTGACGCGACCCAATGCGAAAGTCCGCGCGAGCGATCAGGGGTAGCGCCATCATCATGAGGAGTCAGAGCACAAATAAGTGGCTGACAGTTGGAGGATCTAGTAGGCGACGCTCATTCAACTTGCCGCGCTTATTGCGCTTGGTGTCTTGGTTTTTATCTGGGGCCGCCTTGGGTCAAAAAGGAGAATCACCCCCCAAACCTCCAAAGCGCAGTGGGTTAGCCGAGGTTCTTGATCATCTACATATTTGGCATCTTGTTTACTGATGCGGTGCTGGACCACATCATCGAGCAACAAACTGCTGGTGCTGATTTGGAGAAGCAAGAGCTGGCGGATGTCGCGACATATTTTGGGACGTTGTACCAATCATGCCTGACGCTGTTTAAATGCATCTCCGATGGTCTCACATGGAACGAGCCTTCCACTGCTCTCACGCGCATTCCGCTTGGAGACTTCTGGGCACAACTTTTCCATTTTTACATAGCATTCTGCAGCTTCGCGGTATTAAACGTGATGCGGCCTGGCAGCATTTTCAGCTTTCCATTGTGCATGTGGCCGGCGCCTTCCGTTAGTTTTGTTTGGTCTTCTTTGCTCGCCTCTTTCCGCGCGAAATGTGTCTTGCACGTGGCCCAGGACAGGAGTCTTCTGCAACTCAGCTATCAAGGCTGCGGAGAGTGACCACGAAATGGTAGTGCAATCGTTGGTTCAAACTCGGCAAGAGCTACGTGATCAAGTGTCCTCCGTTTTCCACCAGCGCCTTGGCCAGGTTTTTGTTTTCGCAGATGAGTGTGAGTTCCAGTCCCGCGCAACAGTTTCTGCCAATAAGCTCGTTCTTGAGAATACTGTGTGCACTCTTGTTTGCGACGTGGTCGCCCATGTGGACCAACCATGAAATTCGCCCATTCGTCGCCACCAAACTGTTAGCCGTTCGCCTTCTTCGCGGGGTGTGTGGAGGGCTCAGCGTTTGCCACTGCGTGTTGGCAACACGCAGTGGCACCTTCTGCGCCAGTTTGGCGTCAGGTTCGACCAGCGCGGGCACGGGCAGATCACCTTCACGGACTTCGAGAATCTGTTTGAGGATGAGGCGGCTTTGGGGTGATCGAATGGCAATCTTTTACTTCCATTTCCATTCTTTCCAGGGATCCTTCTTTCTAGAAAACCACCAAAGACCCTGGGAAAATAACGATCGGTTTTTGAAAAGAACGATGGCTGAAAAGAAAGGAACAGGAATCAATCCCTAGAATGTTGCTTTGGCTGGCGTCCACGGGGCCTCTTTCGGCTGGTGTTGAAAGGCCCTTGTCGGAACCGATGATGCCACAACTTGGTTGGTTCTTTTGAAGTTCACCAATGAATGGAACACTCCCCAAAATTTTCAGACAGACACATGACGGATATTTTGCATTGTCCGAAACGCGATGCTACATCCAAGGCTATTTTTGGACAGTTACCATCAGACATATGCACTACTGTTCTCCGTATACGGATACCGTTATCCAAACAACAAGTGGTTGACTTGAACAACATAGACAAAAACGCTCTGCTGTGCCATGGCGCAATACGAGCATGTGTTGTTTGATCCCCTTTTGGGGCTGTTTGAAGGGCAGTTGAACCAAAGAGAAACTGCCCAATTTGGGATTTCCCTGGCTTCGAGTTGGGTGAAAGAAGCCTTAATTCCTACATGTTGGCTCGGTCCTTTCCTTTTACTTACATAAAGGGAATGGTTCTATCCACTTTGTTTCTGGTGCCATGCCTCCATTGCCATGAAACTGATGCGGCCAACGGCCCCGAAACGAGGCGGTGAAGGCCTTCTTCGAGTCCTTGCAGATCGGGGCCTCGGACGCCTGGACGCTGTTCACCAGCTTGGAGCCTCGGCACGTGAACCGCCTGGCTCGGGACCCGCTCCACCTGGCCCGGGGTCCAAGAGCACGATGGCCACGCTAGCGGGACCAACTGAAGGGTGCTTTGACCATGCAAGGCACACGCACACACACTGAAACAGCTAGCATTGGATGGGGAAGGTTTCACCGCCATTCCCATTTGCACTATGTCAGCCCCTTTATAGATGGCGAACATGACTGCCGCCAGGTGCTTGGCGGTAGCTCCGCCCAGACGAATCTGGTTGAAAAAGAAGGCCCAGAAAGGCACACGCGTCCAACGTCTGCACACCAAACTACAACATTTTGTTTGAGCGGGGTTCCTTCTTATGTCCTGTTTGCGCACCCCCAAAAAGAATGAGAACAAATGCCCCTCGCGTTTCGGGCCAACGCATTGAGTGCACATGGGAATGGCGGTGAAACCTTCCCCACTGTTAGCTGTTTCAGTGTGTGTGTGTGTGTGCCTTGCATGGTCAAAGCACCCTTTAGTTGCTTGGCTAGGCTTGCATCACAATGGTTTTTGTTAAGCTTGGTGAGGATCTTGGTGTTGATATTTCTCACCCCCCCCTCCCGGTATGGGCTACACACGTGTTTGCATTCTGGGCATCGAACAGACGAAGTTACCCAGCTACCTGACGGAGAAAAAATACTGTATCCACTCGTCGCTTGTTGCAAGAAACGTAAACAGAATGAAGGCTGGGGGCCGCAGAGAATGCTTGTTGATTCGCCGCCTTGCGTTCTGTGAGAGGTCATTGCCGTGCGCAACTCGGTGAGTTGCTCACGCATCATCCTTGCCGAAAGCGTCAGAGAACCACCCCACAGATTCCAGCTGACCCGGAAACATGAAAGGTGGGATGAGCTGGGGCAGGCTTGGATCGGTCGGGCTGCGGTCGGGCCCAAGCTCAAAGAAGAGCACCGCATGCTGTTGGATATGACCTGAGCTTATCGTTTTTCTCCTTACCTCTTAAAAACACCACTTTTCTCAACTTTTCGGGTAACATGGGCTATATGTCTGTAAAAGATGAAAGCTTCCCCCCAGGTTGCTTGGAGTTTTAAGGGGTATGTTTTTCTCCGGGCCTTCCGGTGGTTTACAAGGGAAACCCATCCATTTTTCCAAAAGGTCACCTATACCACCTGAGCTTTTTTCGTCTTTCCCCAGCCCTCCCGGTGGATTTTTTTGGTTCTGAGAGTCTGAGGACACGGACGGGGACCACACCATCAGCGTGGACGAGTTCACCGAGAGGTGCGTACAGCTCCAGGGCCCCGCCAAGAGCGCGGACCTCTACGCCTTGCGCCAGCTGACGGCGGGGGGCGGGGGGCGGTAAAGGTGGGGGGGCGGGTGGGGGTGGTGGGTGGTGGTGTGGGGGGGGGGGGTGGTGGGGGTCAGATATGCCCAAAAGTAAGAATCCCAATGAAGTATATCACCGTTCATATTAAAAAATCACCAAGCGCAATGATGATTGCAAACTTTCCGCCTCCTAGCGCCAACGTCAGGTCAAGCTGGGGAAGCAGCTCCAGCTCCTAGACGAGAACATGCAGAGGATGGAGAATAGGGCAGGCAGCAAGCTGTTCCAGGTGTGAGGCTCCAAGCTCTCACCATCATAGGTGTCTTTTTCCGTTTTGGTAGACAAACAGAGGGGTTTCGATTCCTGGTTTACTTTTTTTTTTTTTAATCATCTACCAGGGACACCCATCTTTTTCCCCTAAAAGGACACCTATGGTCACCATCGGCTTGTGGCTTCCGTCTTGGCCACTCGCTTAGAGGCGAGCGCCCCGGCGCTTGGATGGCGGCGAGTTTGTTTCACCCAACGCCCGCAAGGGCCGCGCGTAGAAAGATCATGGGGCTGTCGCAATCGGTGGAGCTGGGCCTCAAAGTAATTGTCGAGCTTTGCTGCCAGGATTTGTCTCGCTGGCGCGATGGCTAGTGAATCAGGGGATGAAGCTAGGGATCGATCCCCTCAAAGGAAACCATAGAGGATGGGTCATTCCAATTCTCATTCCCTGCCTCATCCTGCCTCTCTCGCACCAGCAAAGCAAGATTGGTTTCTCCGTCGCTGGAGGCCCTCCGGTGGACTCATGCTTAGTCCCTCCCCACATCCCGCATACGCCCGAGGCGCATGGGGGTTGAGTCGTCAGACCGAGCTTCCGGCTTGGGGCAAGGCAAGTTTTCCCCGGCGTCGAGTGGCTCTCACCTCAAAAGCGGCGCAGGTTCGGCACTTTCCACCATCCAACCAGGGAGAAGCATAAGGAAAAAAGAAACTCTGTTGCGCCTCACTTTGGTCAAATGAGCTGAGCGCATAGCTTCAAGAGGGCTGAGTTCAAGTTGGGCCGGGCAAGGGCACTCTTCCGCTCTCTGTGCTTCAGGTCTCGCTCGTGTCGCGCGCAAACACCCGGCTCAGGGTTGAGAGGGCCTCGGGCCGAGGGCCGAATGAACGGCATGCAGAAAGACCTGGGCATCAGCTTCATCCCAGATGATGATCCTTGGCGGTTGATTGGGTCCACTTCTGGGTTTTGACCATTTTAGTGGTTAAAAACAAGGTGGTTGCTTTTTCTGGGCCACCTACTCAGGAAGTGGTCCACTTCTGGGTTTGGACCATGTTAGTGGTAGAAATAAAAGCGAGCCGCCTACTCAGGCAGTGAGGTCTAGTTTGGTGTTTCTTGCCAGAGAGCCTGGGGCCTTCTCCTTTGACTTTCTTCGCTTTGAGCGAATTTGTCATCCCACCGCCCACCGCCTTCGTCCTTCGGCATGGGGGTAATTGGGAGGATCTGCTTCTTGCGGGATTTTTTCTTGCTCTGCTTGACTTTTTCCGGGCCCTGGTAGCCTTTCTGGTCGCTCGATTTTTTTGCAATGGCCAGAACAAAGTCGCTCGTGGCTTAGTTCGCTCATGGCCGGCGGTCTTTTCGGCGCCTGACCGGGCGGTCCGAGCGGACGGGGTAAGTCTGCACTTTGGGAAGCCGAGGTGCCGCTGGGCTTGGTTGAGCTGCTGCGAACCCACCAGGAGGAGTGCGGCCATGGGCTCAAAACATCGGTCGCCAGCCCAAGAGAGTTGCAACAAAAAGAAACAACACGGTCGCCGGTTGCCAGCTGGACAGCTTTTCTGTATGCCTCTCTTTCTATTTTTTGCATTGCAAAAGGGCAAAGTGGCAAAGTGCCAGCACAAAACTTCAGATCTTTGCTTCATGAAGGCAACTATTCCCATTTCTTTGCCGTGCGAGCACTAGGACCACTATTGCCTGCGAGGCACTGCACTTTTCTCTCAACACTTGGAAGGCTGGCCCCAAAGAAACACAACAGATCCGGGAAGCGTCAAACATTTGCAGGGACGCAAAGAAAACGAGTACCTTCCATTTGCTGAAATGACGTTTTTCCCCTGTTGGTTTTAAAGGGAATCTATCACTATTGGATGTGTTTTTATTTTTCCAGAGCTTAAGCAAATGGAAGGTACTCAACAAGCAAGCAACACACACACACACAATCAACCGAATACGTCAAGGACAAGCCACAGATGTGACACACGAGAGTTTATTTCCCGTTTTTTTTTCTTCTTTTTTTTCCTCCTTTTTTTCTTTCTTCTTTTTTTCTTTTTCCTTTGTTTCCCCCCTTTTTTTCTGAGGTGGGCAACGGCGGGTAACGGCAAACAAAGGAAGCTGCATGTAATTTCATCATCATCACGGCTAGTAACTAGTGGCCCCCCTTAAGAGTCCCCCAGGGAGGTTTTACACAAGTTGGTGGTGAGTCCAGTGGTGAGAGTTGGGCATGCCCAATCACAGGGCTCCTTAAAATAAATTCATTTTGCCACCATTTGAATCATTTGGCTTCTTCAACACCAAAATAAAGGGAAACCATCATTTACAAGTTGCAATGTTCAGGTGTAGAATGTAAGGATCCCTGAATCAGTCATCCAGCAAGCATTGTGTAGGATTGGATTAGAAGTCGTTTAGCGGGTAATATTGGAAAACTTGGGCACTGGTTTTGAGTCCGCTGAGGGATAGAATCGGCTGAGAGAAGATAACATTTCATACTGTATCGAGCAACCTGTTTCTTTGCAGCAAAGGCTATGCTTTGTAAAGCCTTTCTGCATTGTGCCTACCTTTAGGTGAATCCGGCCACATCAAACCTTACCCGGGCAGACATCGATTAGTTGAGGCAGGCCTCAATCAAGACTCCAAATCATCCGTTTGGAGGGGGGGTGCTTGTACAACCCCTTTTACATACCCCTCGGGCAAATGAACCCGAAAGGCCTGCCGATATACCCGGGCCAGGGGTATGTGCTTCAATGCTTGCCCATGCCACCGCTTGGCATCCCTTCCCTTTCGCCGGTGTCCGTATTCGTTCCCAGTTGCCCAGTGGCAACCCTTTTTGTCCTTCTTTTTGGGGGAAGGCGAGCCTTTTTTTCTCCCCGTGGAACCCCACTGGGCAGCTGGGCAAGCGTTTCAAGCAGCGCCAGGAGCTGCTTGAGCGCCTGGACGCGTGGCTCCGTTGCCTGGAGCTGCGGCTGATGTCGCCGGCCCCGTGCGAGGGCGTCAGCATGGGCAGCCCCGCCCCGGACTCCCCGCCCGGCTCCATTTTGGGCCTGCCGCGGAACATCTCCATCCGCTTGGAGCGGGGCGACAGGACGGAAGAGAGGACCGGGACACGGGGCGGAAGGTGGGGCGAGGGGCGGTTGCGGTTGGGTTGGGTTGGGTTGGGTTGGGTTGGGTTGGGTTGGGGCGGTTGGGGCGGCTTTTGCGGCTTTTGCGGCGAAAGGAGGCGTTGGGCGTACTGAGGCTTGAGGCTTTGTTGTTGCTACGGGCTCAGCTGAAGTAGTTGATGAGTTGGCGTGGGGACACATGTTTAGTTGTCTTGCAAGACTCACTTGCCCAAAGGCGAATGTTACCTTTTGGTTTTCCCTGTTTCATGGCCCCAAAAGGTTAACCTTTTATTTCTAGGCCCTTTGGGTAACTGAGAAAAAGACTCGGTTAGTTTGGGAATTGGACGCCTGGTTCCCATTTGGCTTCCTGGACGCCATCTATTCTGACTGTTTGATCATGAGTCAGAGCATATTCAATTTAGAACGCACCCAAGAAGCCTGGCTTACTTGCTTTTGGGAACATGGCCCTCAGTATTTGAGCATGGCCGAGGGGGATTGCAATCTCCTGCTTAGACCTTTCGCAGCCTGGTTCACGCATGTATAGCTTGACCAGCTTGCATTTTATGCAGACAAGGTGGGTTGGGGGGGGGGGTGTAGCCTGTGCTGTTGCTGCATTCTCGAGAGTGAAGTCAATGCAGCTCTTGCCTTGTTCACCTATACCCCATCCAAATGGGTCTCTTTCAATCTCGAAGCTGCTCCCTTCCCCCCAGTTTCGGGACTTTTCAGCCCCAACGTCATGTTGGGGAACACACACCCCCCCCGCCCAATTGTTTTCCGAGTTTTCCTGGGGCCAATCCACTGGTTCCCGCTCGCACGAGCAACGCCTTGGGAGGGTATTGTTGGCCTCGCAGGAAGGATGTTTCGGAGGCTTTGGAGGAGGAGGACTCGATGGGCGACGGCGTCAGCAGCTATGATTTGGCGCGGATGGCCCACGACCGCATGGTGGTGCAACAGACATTCGGATGTGAATGTAGCGGCGTTGTTCTTTCTTTTCTTTGTTTCTTTCATTCTGTCTTTCTTTCTTTCTTTCTTTCCTTCCTTTCATTCTTTTCTTTCTTTCTTTCTTTCTTTCTTTCTTTCTTTCTTTCTTTTCTTTGTTTCTTTCTCTCTGATTCTTTGTTCCTTTCATTGTTCCTTCCTTCCTTCCTTCCTTCCTTCCTTCCTTTCTTTCTTTCTTTCTTTCTTTCTTTCTTTCTTTGTGGGGGAGGGGCAACAACTCGAGATGAAGCAGCGGACAAAGAGGGCGTTCCTGCAATGTAGCTATGCGCTTGTTGCTTTTGCCGTTCTGTTTGGAGTTTCGCAGAGGCAAGAAGACGATGCAGACACGCTGCCACAGCAGCAGAACACTCAGTCAGCATGGGCAAAGTTCCGGCAGT
>CAUJNA010000851.1:0-75000 GCA_963377175.1 Effrenium voratum
AGTAAGGAAAGGCTGCTTATACACCCCTAATTATTTTGCATTTTTGGTTGCAAAACAGCCAAATTCTTCAACCCGCTGAACGTTTTTCCGATGTCACCGGTCAATGTTACCACTCCGTTTTTGGTGCAAAAAGCGCTGAAAACGGCGAACTCCGAAAAGTGCGTTTTTTCGTGTCCTGCGTCAAAAGTGCAGCCCGGGCCTGCAAATTCGCTCGTTTTCCTCCGAAAACCGGTTCCAGGTGTTCGCCATGCTCCGAAATCCGTATTCTGCCCCGAAAAACCTGCGAATTCCAGCCCGCCGAGCTTGTCACCACCGATGTCACCGGTCTCTAACACGTCAGCCCGCCGAGGCACAGCCCAGAGCCAGCCAGCGTCTGACGCGGCAGCCCGCCGAGGTGCACGTCAGCCCGCCGAGGCTTTTCCACGTAACGCGTCAGCCCGCCGAGCTTGTCACCGCCGAAGTCACCGGTCTCTAACACGTCAGCCCGCCGAGGCCCCGGGAGGAATCGAGCCTCCGAAACGTCGCTGCGGAGAGCAGCGCAACGCTTAAACCATCTTACTATGGGCTCTCGCTACCTGTCCAAAACGGCGCTTTTTGGCCCAAAAACACGGTCATCGACGATGTCACCGCTTTGTCACCGCTCTCTCTTTGGGGCCGAAAAGTGCGCAAAAGGCTTGGAAAAGCAAGGCCGGCTCCGCGGCTTCGGTCTTGGGAACTTTGCTGAAGGAGCTCAAAACGGTGAGCTTCTTCAAATTCGCAGGTTGGGTGTTGCGCTGGCGTTCGCCTAAGAATTTGCAGATTCTCACTGTTTGAGAAGCTGCTGAAAAGTCTTCCCGTTACAAATTCCACGCCAACGTGCGGGTCTGGTGCGGGCCTGGTGCGGCCCTGGCAATCCTGTGTTGGCCACAGGATTGCTGCCTCAATCCTGCGGCACACACAGGATTGCTCCGGCCATTCCTGTCGCTACAGCAGGATTGCCCTGATGCAGCACCAGCAGCTCTGGCTTGGAGCTGTTCTTGCCCGAGCACAGCCTTGTGATGGAGCCGGCTGCTGTAGAGCTCCCAGGCTTCAGGCACGTCGTTTATGCTTACGAGGAAGGGCAGGCCGCTTGCGAAGAGCGCGTCTCGGAGCTCCAAGTGGAAGGCCAGGTCATGCCCCCGCCTTCTCGTGCCATAGTAGTTCATGCTGCGGCCTGGGAAGATGTAGGGAGGATCGGCGTAGATACAATGCCGCGGCGCTTGGCTGGGCAGAGCGCGTAGATGGGCCAGCGCGTCCTGGCATCGCACGGTCACGTTTGGGGGAGGCCGTTGCAGACGCCGCACGCTGCTCAGCGCCAGTGGCCGCTGCTGTGCGAAGGAGCCCCACTTTCCCGAGAAGCTGTTGCGCAGCAGGACGTATGAGCAGGCGGCCCGGCGCCCGGCGCGGCCTCTCTGAGTGCCCGGCAGGAGGCGACTGAAGTGGAAGCGCCTGTCTATCTTGCGCCCCGCCAGGCGCAGCAAGGAGCGCAGGAAGACCGGGTCTTGCCTTAAGTAGCAGCGGTGCAGGTTTGCGACGGGCTCGAAGGCGTCGACACCACGCACCTCCAGGGCTGGACGCCGGGTTGCGAGGTAGTACTCCAGCTTTCCAGAGCCGATGAAGGGAGAGTGAAGCACAGCGACGTCCCCCAGCAGCCGGTCCACGTGTGGGGCCAACCGGGATTTGCTTCCCATGTACTTCAGCCGCATGCCAGCCTTTAGATTCATTCCGGTCTCACTGCCCGGCTTCCCCGCGTCGAATTTGGGAAGTAAGGCAAAGGAGATGGGGAAGATCAAGCTGTTTCCTACGGCAGAGTACAGCAGCAAACAGCCCTCGGACCCCGTGGTGCCCCTGGTACCATGTACGGGCATCTTCCTCGGCCCCAGCAAGTCCGGCAAAACAGTGGCGCTGATCAGCATGATTCTGGAGCAATACCGCGGAGTCTTCGAGAAAATCTATATCTTCAGTCCGTCCATCAATATCGACGATGGCTGGATCCCCGTCAAGACGTACATAGAGGAGGACCTGGGGGTGAATACCGAACGGGAGAGGGCCTACTACGACGAGTGGGACGAGGCAGCGCTGCGGGACATCATCCAGAGGCAGCGCAAGACCACCGAGACATCCAAGAAGTTGGAGATGAAGAAGCTGTATCAGGTGCTGATAATCTGCGACGACTTCGCAGATAGCCCACAGCTGCACAAGGCCCACGGCGCCCTGGACACGCTCTTTATCAGGGGTCGGCACCTCCAAATCAGCACCTGGGTGAGCTCACAGAAGCTGAGGCTAATCAGCGCAGCCGTGCGGGTCAATCAGCAATTCCTCTGCTGCTGGAGGCTGCGCAACCAGCACGAGCTGGAGGCCGTCATCGAAGAGCTCAGCGCCCTGCTGCCGAAGGACACGCTGCACAGGATCTACGAGCAGGCGACCCGAGAGCCCTACAGCTTCCTCTTCGTCTACTACCTCAAGCCAAAGAATGAGATGTTCTACTTGCGCTTCGAAGAGCGCTTCGCTCTGGTAAAAGAAGCCGATGGGAGCGGCGCTCAGCTTCCTGGGCCAGAAGCTGTTCGCTAGCTCTACGCTCATCAATGCGAGGTGCGAGAATATCTCCTGCTGCACCTCCGTCGCAGCAGTCCCGCCGCCCGTCGTTCGCAGAACGGGTGGCTTCCTAAAGAAAAGAATGACGACGATCTACGTGGACAGCCGCAAGAGGGTAGCCGGCTCGGACAGCGACTTCGAGGTAGACCTGGGAGAGTCCCTGCACCTGCAGAGCGACGCCAGGCTGGCCGTCTACAAGATCAGAATCGCCGACTTCCTCTCGACAGACCGGGGCCGCTACCTCTACTGGGTGGACGCCGCGCTCGGCACGCTGAATTGGGCGCTGCTGCCCGAGGGCGCCTACACGGGCTCCCGGCTGGCCGCCTGGATCAGCTCCAACTTCGCTACTGCTACCTACAGCGAGACCACGAACAGCCTCAGCGTAGCCTACGACGGCAACCGCCTCATTCTGCACGATCTGGAGCTGCAGCAGCAGTTCCCTAACGCTGTGGACTACCCCACCTCGCCGGCCGCCTCGCCATCCAAGCCCTTCAGCATCGACCACATGCTCGGCCCGAGCTTCGTCTCCGGCGGGCAGCAGGTCTTCGAGTTCGTGCGCATGATGGCATTCAACGAGGTCTACCTGCGCTGCCCCCAGCTGGCCAACGCCAGCCGCGTGCTGGGCAATCTGGGGGACGACATCCTGTCCAAGATAACGCTGAAGAGCGGCGTGGGCACCATCGTGGAGACCGGCTCCGACGACGGGCACTTCATGGCCGTTAGGGGCCCCATCCCCCTGAGACACCTGCGCTTCCGGCTGACAGACCTGGAAGGCCAAGTCGTCCGACTGCGGGGCTCGTCGTTGTCCTTCGTGCTGTTTTTGGATCACGTCTAATTCCCCGAAGGTCTTTCTTTAAAAAAAATATCTTCTATTAAAAAACCGATGAAGCAAGCGCAACCGGCGCCAAGGCCTAGAGGCAGGCCCCGGGGCAGCAAAAACAAGCCGAAGCCGCCCGAGCTGCCCCAGGCGAAGAGAAAAAGAATGATCGAAGACCTGGCGAGGAGAGAAAAATTGATCGACGACCTGCCCATGGAGCCGGCGTATGACTCCCCCTTCCGTCCCAAGAGGCTGAGATTTTCCCACAAAGCCCAAGACGGCGCCCAAGGCTGCGCCCAAGGCAGCACCCGTGGCCAAGGCAGCGTCCGCGGCCAAGGCAGCACCCAAGGCACCGCCCAAGGCAGCACCCAAGGCAGCGCCCAAGGCAGCACCCAAGGCAGCGCCCGTGCCCAAGGCAGCGCCCGCGCCCAAGGCAGCACCCAAGGCAGCACCCAAGGCAGTTGCCGCGCCAGCGCCCAAGCCCAAGGCAGCACCCAAGCCCAAGGCTGCGCCCAAGGCAGCGCCCGTGCCCGAGCCGCAGCTAGAGCCCGAGGTACAGCCCGAGCCCGAGGTACAGCCCGAGCCCGAGGTACACAGAGAGGTACGGCCCGAGCCCGTAGAAGCGCCTCGGCCGAGCGAGCGCGCCATGCTGGAGAGGCAGTCGGCGTACGACCGGCTGACGGCGGGAGCTAGCGTCCTAGTGTAAAAACCATGATGAGCATAGAGCCTCGCAACGAGCCGCAGATGCTCCGGTGGTTTCGAAAGACGTACCCCAGCTACGACCTGCAGCCGCTGCTGCTGAAGCGCCCGCGAGAGCTGGAGGAGGCGAGGGCCTTCAACGCCTGGCTTGGCGAGCGCCGGCTGGCCCAAGAGGGGCAGCGGCACCTGGATGATGTGAGCCGGCTGACGGAGGCCGTGCACCGCCAGGTACCTCAGCTGCGCTACGCGCGCGCCGAGCGCTGGGGCGTGGAACGCGCAGCGGGCGAAGTTGCCGCGCAGTAACCCATAAAGAGATGAAGACGCTTCGGTCCCACGGCTTCAATCAGCGCCCGCGCTTCGAGCAGGTTGTGGGCTACCTGGAGCGGAACGAGCCGCTGCCCCTGGACCAGCCGGACCGCAAGGCCACCACGTTCGTCACGAGCCACTTCTACTTGGACGATTTCGTGCAGTCCAGCGAGGACCCCAACCCGCAGCCTCTGCAGCACACGCCCCTGAGGGCGATTCCAGAGGAAGGCTTCCGCACTCCCGCCGAGGCCACGGACGAGGACGTGCGACTTGCTCGGATGTACCAGGGCTACGGAGGAACCCGCTTTGTCGAGGACGACCTGGCTGGAGACCCCGAGGCCGACGCGCTGACGAACAACGGACAGGGCCCGCCCTCCATCACGGGCCGTCTACGCAGCGCGGCCGACGGAGCGCAGGCAGCAGCGGACCTTGTGGGCGCAGGAGCGGCAGGGCTCGCGGCGGTGCAGGCCTTCCGCTCCCAGCTCCCCCAGGACGCTGCCGAGTACGTGCGCCTAAATGTGATGCCCCGCCCAGGGCCGCAGCCGCAGCCGCCGCAGATCATAGGCCGACCCGACGACGTTGAGCGCCTCCTGGACGAGGCGGGGCAGCGCGCGCAGGAGGTGGAGCGCGGCGCAGCGCAGGCTATAGAGGAGACGGCTGCGGTGGCCGCAGAGGAGGGTGAGGTAGCCGCTGCCGCCGAGGGCGTGGGCGGGGCCTTTGGCTACTTGGGGGGCCTGGCAGAAGGGCAGCAGCCCTCGCACCTACGGCGGGCGAGGTTGCTGGAGCGATGGCTGCCACGGCGGGAGTTGGCGCAGCGGCCACGGCAGGGTTGGCTGTGGGACTCGCAGGCGGCGCAGCCTACGGCCTGGCCCGCGGCACGGGCTGGGTGCTGGAGAACACGCTCTTCCGGCCTCAGCAGGGTAGTGAGGACGCGGCCGTGCAGGACGTCCGGTCCGCCAACAACATGAACGACGCCACGCAGCCCCAGCACTTCACGCTGCGCACCGGCAGCAGCACTTCGGGCAGCCCCGCAAGCAGCCGCGCCTCCTCGCAGTCTGGCTTCCGAGTCCAGGCGCAGACCAATCACACGCCCCGCCCCTTCTCCTGGGGCCTGAACCCCGTGACTCTGCCTCAGTCCCAGCCGAACTCCCGGGCAAGCTCCCGCAGCTCGGGGCAGTCGCGCCAGAGCCGCCTGCCTCCGCCGAGCTACGACCAGCTGGCCCGAGACATCGAGGCGGCCTAGACTCTCCTTCGCCGTACGAACAAAAATGAGTGTTGCGCTACATGTAAAGAAGCATGGAGGTAGTCACAGCCGGAGCACAGGATGAGTTGATGCAGAGCCTGGACTACAAGCTGAAAACCAGCAACACCAACTACGTGACCGCACGGCACGACGTGCAGTATTTTCCCAGCTCGCTGAGCTCCTTCTCCCCCGCCACCTCGAGGGTCTGCCGCATTCCTCTGACCAGCGGCACCTCGTTCATCGACCCCGAGTCGATCAAGATCGCCTTCAGAGTCAGAAACACGGACGCCACCAACCCGCTGGCGCCTGCCACTCCGAACCCCGCCTGTTTCATCCAGAGGATCCAGGTCTTCGCCAACGGCCAGCGCTGCGACGACATTAACTACTACGGCCGCACCGTGGCCGTGCATGACCTGCTGAAGGGCCGCGAGTACAACCAGAACAAGGCCGTGGAGGGCTTCGACGAGGTGAACAACTCTCGGACGCCCCGCGCGGTGCACCAGAGCGGCTACGCGGACGTGCTGCTGCGCCCCACCATGGTGGGCATCCTGCGCTGCGGGAAGATGCTGCCGCCGCAGCTGAACCTGGTGATAGAGATCGAGTTCGCGGACGCGACGACAGCGCTGTGGTCCGAGAACGCCGGGGCGCACCCGGCGGGGGCCACGCTGAGCACCGACTTCGAGATCCAGAACGTCCGAGTTCTGGCCTCCCAGATCGTTTTAGACTCAGCTCTCGTGGAGTCGTTCAACCGCGTGCTTTTGTCAGGCAGGTCCCTGGTGTTCAGCTACCCCACGGTGCACACGCAGCAGTCCACAGTGCCTCCGGGCGTGGCGGAGCACAACGTCACCGTGGCGCGCGCCTTCACGAAACTCATGGGAGCGTTCGTGACTTTTTGGGACAACGACGCGGGCTCTAAGATCCACCTGCTGGCCACCCCGGGGCAGGACGTGGCCCCCATCGGAGCGGCCAGGCAGGAAGACAGTCTCCTGGAGTCGCAGATGCAGCTGGGCAGCCTGCAGTACCCGCACAACCCCATGAAGGGAGCCTCGGAGCACTTCCACTTCCTCTCGGTCCTTGCGGGGACCTACGATGACACGGTGCGCAACATCGACATCGACCGCGCTGGCTACCTGCGCCACAGCTTCATCGCGGGCTTCCCGACGGAGCGAGTGCCCAAGATGCCCCTCAGTGGCGTCAGCACCCGCTCGGGCGACCTGGCTCGTTTCACCTTCAAGGCGCTCGACGGCACGATGACGGACGTGTTCATCCACCTGATAGCCTATCAGCTGGTGACGCTCTCTGGCACGGGAGTCTCCGTGCTTGACTAGTAAGGGTCCATAGCTCAATTGGTAGAGGCTCTACAGCTCCGAAGCCTGGAGGCCGCAGGCTCGATTCCTCCCGGGCACGGATCATTTTTCGCAGGCGAGTGCCTTTTGGGTATTCATTTTCCTCCCTCTACCCGAGACGGATCTTCCCATTTGCTGGGGGCAAGAAATTGCCGAGACGGATCTTCCAGCCTCCAGCCCGGTGAGCGCCACTACCTAGGAGACTTTAAATCCAAGGTCCGAGACGGATCTTCCCATTTGCCGGGGGCAAGAAATTGCCGAGACGGATCTTCCCACCTCCAGCCCGGTGAGCGCCTCTCCTGGGGGCAAGAAATTGCCGAGACGGATCTTCCCGACCCCAGCCCGGTGAGCGCCACTACCTAGGGGGCTTTTATTCCAATGGTCCGAGACGGATCTTTCCTTTTGCTGGGAGCAGGAAATCCCCCGAGACGGATCTTCCCGACCCCAGCCCGGTGAGCGCCTCTCCTTAGAGTAAGAATTAAGCCCAAGGCCCGAGACGGATCTTCCCGACCCCAGCCCGGTGAGCGCCTCTCCTTAGATTAAGAATTGAACCCAAGGCCCGAGACGGATCTTCCCGACCCCAGCCCGGTGAGCGCCTCTCCTTAGAGTAAGAATTAAACCCAAGGCCCGAGACGGATCTTTCCTTTTGCTGGGAGCAGGTCCCGAGACGGATCTTCCCGACCCCAGCCCGGTGAGCGCCTCTCCTTAGAGTAAGAATTAAGCCCAAGGCCCGAGACGGATCTTCCCGACCCCAGCCCGGTGAGCGCCTCTCCTTAGATTAAGAATTAAACCCAAGGCCCGAGACGGATCTTCCCGACCCCAGCCCGGTGAGCGCCTCTCCTTAGAGTAAGAATTAAACCCAAGGTCCGAGACGGTTCTTCCCGCCTCCAGCCCGGTGAGCGCCACTACCTAGAGGGCCATTTATTCCAAGGTCCGAGACGGTTCTTCCCACCCCCAGCCCGGTGAGCGCCACTCCTTAGAGTAGGAAATTACCCTGGTCCGAGACGGATCTTTCCCCGAGACGGATCTTCCAGCCCCCCAGCCCGGTGAGCGCCTCTCCTTAAAAGACTTTAATTCCCAGGTCCGAGACGGTTCTTCCCGCCTCCAGCCCGGTGAGCGCCACTACCTAGAGGGCCATTTATCCCAAGGTCCGAGACGGTTCTTCCCGCCCCCAGCCCGGTCAGCGCCACTCCTTAGAGTAGGAAATTACCCTGATCCGAGACGGATCTTTCCCCGAGACGGTTCTTCCCGCCTCCAGCCCGGTGAGCGCCACTCCTTAGGGTAGGAAATTACCCTGGTCCGAGACGGATCTTTCCCCGAGACGGTTCTTCCCGCCTCCAGCCCGGTGAGCGCCTCTCCTTAAAAGACTTTAATTCCCAGGTCCGAGACGGTTCTTCCCGCCTCCAGCCCGGTGAGCGCCACTACCTAGAGGGCCATCTATTCCAAGGTCCAAGACAGTTCTTCCCACCCCCAGCCCGGTGAGCGCCACTCCTTAGAGTAGGAAATTACCCTGGTCCGAGACGGATCATTGTTGAGACGGTTCTTCCCGCCTCCAGCCCGGTGAGCGCCACTCCTTAGGGTAGGAAATTACCCTGGTCCGAGACGGATCATTGTTGAGAGACGGATCTAAAAAAAAACACACCCAGGTCCGAGACGGATCATTGTTGAGAGACGGATCATTGTTGAGAGACGGTTCATTGTTGAGAGACGGATCTTAAAAAAACATGCCCAGGTCCGAGACGGATCATTGTTGAGAGACGGATCATTGTTGAGAGACGGATCATTGTTGAGAGACGGATCAAAAAAAATATCCTGGCCCGAGACGGATCATTGTTGAGAGACGGATCATTGTTGAGAGACGGATCATTGTTGAGAGACGGATCATTGTTGAGAGACGGATCTTTCGGGCTTTTTTGGCCTTGGAACTGGAGACAGGCACCAACCAATTTTTGGCTGATGCCCGCATAGAGTTCAGCGTTTGAGCGGATCGTGCATGGACCGAAGTGTTTGAGCGGATCGATCATAGCCTGTCGCCATGCAGCAGCACGCATTGACCGAGGGCCTGCTGGTCGCCATGGTGGAGTGGGCGGCCAAGCAGCCTGCCGCCCTTCCGGATGCTCTGGAAGCGGTGGAGCGCATCTCCGAGCTGCTGGATCTGAGCGGCTTGTTCTCGGCGCTGCTGCTGCACCCTCGCAGAGACAGGAAGAGCCTGTCCTACACGGGTGGCATCCGAGTCAGCGGACTTGACTTCGGATACCCTTGCCCCTACGGCGCTTTGGAGTCCTACCTCACGAAGGACGGATGCCGTGCGCTGACCAGAGATCCCGGAGACGATCTTTGGGCGCAGACGTTCGACTGGCTGGCTCCCGAGCCCTCGCTTGGGCACCTCAACGCCGACACCAAGGGCGATTTCCTGGAGCTGACCCTGGCCGCGGCTGCGCAGGTGCTGGATTGCGCTGAGAAGCCCTGCAGCGAGCCGCTGATGCGCTGCCTGCACGCCGCGCGGCTGCTGATCGAAGATGCCGCGCGCACTCTGGAGGAGCTGCAGCTGTGGGGCAACCCGCTCCTGCTGAGAGTGACGCGGGAGGTAGATGGGTGCAGCGTCAGCTGCAAGTCCTGCCCAAAGTGCGGAGGCGCAGTCTTCGGGCAGTGGCGGTCTGCCACGTGGGGCGGCTTATTGGCCGCCGTCGGAGCGCATGCCTGCTAGGGAAAAAAAAATGATATAAGAAATGCCCCTCGCTTCAGTCCGGGATGCTCTGCCGATCCGCAAGCTCTGCCGTGGCCGCGCGCGCAATCTCCTCGCACAGCGCCGTAGGAATGCTATAAAGCAGATCGCGCGACTGCCCCCTGACCCTCTCACGCTGACCCCCCATGAGTCGAGGCCCCCCTTGAGCGCCCCTCAGATGCCTCCCGTCCTCCCACGCGTCGCACCGACTGCCGCTCCTGCACAGCCCTCGGCTCGTCCACAGTCGGGTCTGCTTCCTGTACGGAGTCCCGTACATGCAATAGGTGACGTCCACCCAGGGTAGGCGCTCCATGAACGGGCGGGTCTTCAGCAGCCCGGTGGCCGGATTCTCTATGACCCACATGAGCGGGTCGAAATGCTCCATGATCTCGACGGCTCTGAGCACCAGCGCGTCGCCCTCCTCGAGTCGTCGAGGGCGCATCGTCAGAGCTCGGCTGTACTCCGTGCAGACCGGGCTGGCCCACACCATGTCAAAGTGCCCCGGCGGAAACAGCGCGTAGTCCCAGCTCCGGATGTCGCACAGGATCGTGGGCTCAAATTTCGATACGATGTCCAGGGAAACGACCTCCCACCCTGCCGCCTCGAAGGCTCTGCCAATCGACTTTGTGCCGCAAAACAGCTCCAGCAGTCTCGGCATGTTTAACAATAACCACCAGCACAACAAAGCACGCGCAGGCAAGGGCGCGGGTCAAGCAGTTTCGCATGCTCGGACCAATCTTTTTTTATCGGGGACAGAAAAGGATGACGAGCCAGGCTAGCATGTGGAAGTTGGGCGAGGTGCGCTCCAATGCTAAGGGTGGCAAATTCTTGTGCTTGGAGCCGCTGTTTTGGCAGAGCGAAGCTTCGCTGGCAATCCCATGGGAGCCCAGGGCCTTCTCCGAGGGGCAGCGCCCCAGCGTGAGCTTCGCAACCGATGAGCGCGCGAGGCTCTTCTGGGAGCGGGCCAAGACCGATCTGGTCGAGCAGCTGGCGGCCGCATCCGAGCGCGTCTTCGACGCAAAGCTCACGCCCGAGGCTGTGCGCCAGCGGCTGCTGCCCTCTGTGAGGCAATCGCGCGGCGGCGATTGGATGCTGAAAGCCAAGCTGCCGGCCCACGCGCGCGCTCCTCGGCCATGGCGGGAGCTGCGCTGCGGGCCGCGCGCTGGTTCAAGCGCTTGCGAAGCTTAAGCTGCAGGTCTTGCGCCCGCTTCAGCATCTCCTTCCAGTTCTGGATGTCGACCTCCTCCGCCGGGAACCTGCCAGCGAGCCCATCTGCAATCAGCCGCTCCAGCACGGGCGCTCCCCGAGCGAGCTCATCGTGCTGGCGGCTCACCTCCTCCCGAGAGGCTCCCCGCTTCAGCGCCTCGGCATCAACGGCGGCCTTCAGCACAGGCCTCAGCTGCTCGCGGCGCTCCAGGACGTAGGTGGCAATTCTGAATTTTTCTACTGAGCGAAAAAAGGCTGCGGCATCGGAAGAAATCACAGCGGGCACTCTCGAGAAGGTGGCTCCACACGCAGATCTGTGACCTCAAGGCTCAACCCGCACATGCCGCTCATCAGCCACAAGCTGCGAGCTCTCAGCCTAACGCGCGCGGCGCTGTGAGCCAGCTCGGCGGGGCGGTCCGCAAACGTGCCGCCGGCGTTCCAGAAGCCAGGAGGAGAGCTGGGCGCCGATGGAAGCGCTCCGCGAGAAGCGCGAGGCCCTGAGGCAGCGCCGCATCCGCACGCGCGATGTCGCGACGCTGGCCCAGATCGAGAGGGAGCTCCTCGAGGTGGAGGAGCAGCTCGTCAGCAAGAAGATCGCTGAGCGGCTGCCGGTCTCGCTGGCTGCCAAGTGCGCAACCCTCGCCGCCTTGGAGCGGCTTGAGAAGGCGCGCAAGGAGCTGGACGAGGCCTCCAGAGAGCTCCTCGCTGCGCTGAACCTGCAGGGCAGCGCCACCGACTCGCTGTGAGTGATCCGGGATAGAACAGAAGCCAAGAGAAAAAAAAGAAGCGCCCGTCCGACCGACTGAATATTTTAATATTTTTCTATAGAAAGCAATTTATTCGGCTCAAACCAATTCGCGCCATGACCTCCGAGCTGTCTGATCTCATCTGGGGCCGCCTGGGCCTCGCCGCCGTCCGGGCGGTGCCTCTGGAGGAGCCGCGCGCTCCAAGCGCCGAGGCCGCTGTGACAGAGCTGCGCCCGCGCGGGGCCGCTTGGACCCGCGAGCTGCGGCTGCGCCCTCTTCCTGGGCAGCAGGTCTTCACCATCGACGCCATGCGGCAGCTGGTGGACCGGCTCCAAGACCTGCTGGCGATTCGGCTGCCCTTCCTCGCGAAGGTCAGCTTCCAGATCCTGCTGACGCGCCCGGCTGCGAACGATGAGGACGAGGACAGGGTGGAGCTCACGCACTCCTTCCTCAGGCTGGCGCCGTGGATCGTGAGGCCCGCGTCTCCGTCGGCCCGCGCCGGAACCATGATGGCGGCCATCAGGACGAAGTTCGAGGTGGCGCTCGAGCGCTCCCGCTTCCCCGAGTCCGACTGGACCGTCGTGGGCATCACGGCGGCGTATATGCTGACCGCGCCCTCGCAGCAGCTGGCCGACATGCCCGCGCCCCCGCCGCCCAACGAGGCGGGAGGCTGCTGGAAGGAGCTGCCCGAGACCCTGGCCAAGAAGAAGGCCATCTGGAACCCTCAGAACGAGGACCACCGCTGCTTCATGTGGTGCGTCCTCGCCCACTGCCTCGGGGTCGAGGGGCTCACCTGGCGGGAGCGGCAAGAGGCCGTGAGCTGCTCGGGCTCCTTCTTCTACCGCTGGCCGGCCGCCGAGGACCGCGCCCCCCGGGCTGGCAGCCCGCTCTGGCCGACGCGGGGGTGGACTTCTCTGGCCTGCCGACGGACCGCCCCGTGAACTTCGACGACATAGAGGCCTTCGAGCTCCGCAACGCCGGGCGGGTGGAGGTCTTCGTCTTCGTGTGGCAGCAGACCCTGTGGACGGACGGGCAGGAGTACTACCACGTCCTCCAGCAGCGCGCCCCGAGCGGCACGGGCGTCGTCCGGCACACCGTGCTGCTTCTCCTGCACAGCGGCCACTACAGCCTGATCCACAACTTCCAGGCGCTGGCCAGCAGGCGGGGGCTGACCCTGGGAGCCACGCCCACCAACACCGGCGGCTGCGCGGAGTACAAGTGCCCGAGGTGCATGGCCCGCTTCACCCTGTGGCCGGCACCCACCCAGTGCTATCGAGAGATAGCCGAGCGCACTCGGAAAGTGCCGCTGCCCGGGCCCGAGAAGAGCCTGCTGCGCTACAGGGGCAAGGCCTCCGCAGAGCTCGCGCCCCTGACGTGCTACGCGGACCTCGAGGTCCACAGCACGCCCGCCCCGACGGTCCACGTAGCGCAGCAGCAGCCGGCGCGCCAGACCGTCGCGGCTTCTTCCTGCTACGTCGCCGTCGGGCGCTGCGGCTACGTGCCACCCGAGGAGCTGAGGCTGAGGCTCACGCACCACGGGCGGGACAGCGACAAGTACCACGCAGTCCGCGCCATGCTGGACGACCTTCTCAAGCTGGCCGACCACTACCTCACCTGGAGACGCCGAACTCGGCCCGTCAGCATGACCCGGCGGGAGGAGCTGGAGCACAGGGCCGCCACTCACAGCAGGGAGTGCCTCGCGTCCTTCGAGACCGCCGAGAAGAAGCTCCACCACTGCCACGGCACCGGGCAGTATCTCGGGGCGCTGTGCCACTCCTGCAACATCGCGGCCCAGACGCCCAAGACCATCCCAGTGGTCTTTCACAACGGGGGCGGCTACGACTTCCACTTCCTGCTGCGCTACATCGCCACGATGGGCTCTCCCGTCAGCAGGGCGCCGCGCGAAGAGCTCGGCGAGGACAGCGACAACGAGGGCAGCGAGAGCGAGGCAGAAGGCAGCGGCAGCGAGCCCGAGAGGCCATGGCCAAGGCCGCACCCAAAAGCCCAAGGCCAAGGCCAAGGCCGCGCCAAGGCCCCTCAGCGGCTGGTGCGCCCTGCAGGCCGCGATCAAGGAGGGCGACTACAGCCACCTCTGCCTCCGAGTCCTCTGCAAGTCGGGCGAGAAGTGCCTGCAGATGAGCTGGGGCCCGCTGAGGTTCGTGGACAGCATGAACGTCTTCCCCACGAGCCTGGCCAGCATGATCGACGACCTCAGGGCCTGCACCCACAAGCAGCTGCCGGAGCTCTTCCCGCTGATGGCCTCGCTTCACCCCGAGCTGCAGCTGCGCACGCCGACGGACTCTCCGCCCCAAAGACGGCCTCTCAAACAGCGGCGGACGCACTGCGACCTGGAGCAGGCGTGGGACTGCATCCTGCGCAAGCTGCCCATGCCCTTCGAGCACTTCTGCGGCGCCGAGGCGTGGGAGATGCCCGCGGTGTGGGAGCAGCACTGCTACGACAGCGTGCTGGCGGGGAAGGCGGTGAGCGCAGAGGACCACCGGCTGGCCGTGAACACCGCCAAACGTCATGGGGTGGGAGACCTTCCGCGAGTTCCACGACTGCTACCTCCACACCGACGTCCTGGCCCTGGCGGACGTGATGGAGAGCTACCGGGACTCCTTCCGGGCGCAGTCGGGGCTCGACCCCATCCACTACGTCACGCTGCCCGGGGCCGCCTGGGACGCCATGCTGCGGCACTCGGCCCGCGAGACGCCCATTCACCTCATCACCGACGAGCAGGCCTACAGGGACGTGCGGGCCTCCGTCATGGGCGGGCTGAGCTGCATCTTCCAGCCCTTCGCTCAAGCCAACAACCCCGAGCTGGGCGAGGAGGACTACAACCCCGAGGAGCCCGTCAGCTGGATCTCGTACTTGGACTTCAACGCCATGTACCCGGCCGCAATGACGCTGCCCATGCCCAACGGCCCCTGCGTGGCGGTCGCCCTGCCCGAAGACAACGCAGCGAGGCTGAGCTGGCTGCACGAGACGTGCCTCTCGAGCCTGAACTGGGAGTCCGACGCCGAGGAGGTGAGCTACCTGCTCCTCGTGGACTACGACTTCCCCCCGGAGCTGCACGACCACTTGGACTGGGCTCCCCCCGCGCGCATGAAGGTCGGGAAGGGCCTGTACGGGCCGCACACCGCGGACATGGCGGAGCGCCTCGGCCTCTCCCCGTCGCCCTGCGAGAAGCTCGTGCCCTTCCTCGGCATGCACGTGGAGGAGGGCGTGGACGGCAAGCGGCTCAAGTTCCTGCGGGACGTGCTGGGCGCCAGGGTCTGGAGGCTGCACAGGGCCTACCGCTTCGCCTGCAGCCCCTTCATGGCGGGCTTCATGGAGCTCAAGCACAGCGAGCGGAGGCAGCTCAAGACGGCGGGGAGCGTGGTCGCCGAGAAGGTGGTGAAGCTCACCCAGAACGCCATCTTCGGCCGCTGCTGCATGAACCCCGACAAGTTCAGGAACACGAACGCCTACGTGGACCCGGCCAAGTTCGAGCGGGCCGTGGGCAAGAGCTCCGTGACGAACTTCGAGCTCCAGATCAACGACTCGGAGGGGTTCCTGGCCTTCGTGGAGACGCTCAAGACGGACCGCAGCAAGGCCTGCATGAGCGTGCCCACCCAAGTCGGCGCCCGCACGCTGCAGCTCTCCAAGCTCATGATGGAGAAGGCCTACTACCTCCACATGAGGAGGCTCTTCCCGAAGATGAGGCTGCTCTTCACGGACACCGACTCCGTGATGGTGCAGATCTTCGAGCTGCAGGACCCGCTCCACGCCATGGCCGAGGCGAACCTGAACGGCGCCGCCCTCTTCGACGTGGCCGGCAAGTCCAAGGACCCCGAGAGGGACCTGAGCGCGCTCTCTGCAGCGGCGCGCGCCAAGGCCATCGAGGTGATGGGCCAGCTGGGCAAGCTCGGCGACGAGACCTTCCCCGCCAGGATCCTGGAGTACGTGGGCCTGCTCTCCAAGATGTACAGCATCCTCACGGTCCAGCCCGACGGCGCGCGCAAGGAGAAGCGCAAGATCAAGGGCGTGCCGAAGAAGGCGGTGACCAACGTCCGGCATCTCGAGTACCGGGAGGTGCTGGAGGAAGGCAGCGAGCGCAGGGCGGCCTTCTGCGCAGCCGCGCGCACGAGATAGCCGTGGAGACCGTCGAGAAGAAGTCGCTCTCGCCCTTCAACGACAAGGTCTACGGCCTCGACGCTCACAACTCGCGGCCGCTGGGGCACTGGCGCAACCTGGAGCAGCTGCGGATGCTGGGCGCTTACGCTCCGCCAGGCTCGGCGCCCTTCGACCTCGTGATGGAGTTCCTCGTGGGGCCCCCGCCTCTGGGGCCCGCTCCGACACTGCCGCTGCGGCTGAGCCGCTGCTGGGCGTAGACTGTCGGAACCTTCTAACGAAAGATCCCGAGCTCTCGTTTTCTCGTCTTCTCGCTTTCTCGCTTTTATGATTTCGAACCGCCGCAGCGAAGCATTGCTGCTCAATATGACTTCCTCTGCGGCCTTCCGATGCGTGCAGGCATGGCTCCTGGAGAAGCCCGCTGCGTGGGCGGACGAGGACGCTCCCTGCCTTGCGGCTGCTCTGATGGCCCAGCGGCCTCCCTATTTACGCAAGCGGCCCCGCGAGGACGCGCTGCTCGAGGCAGAGCGCTCGCACCAGCGGGCTCGCATCGCGAGCCTCGATTGGGAGCTCCTCGTCGAAACGCTGCGCGGCATGGAGCTGGAGCGCGAGAACAGAAATCTCCGCAGGCGGGTGGGCGGCCTCAACGATATCATCGACAGAGATCGCGAGCGAGCCAGGGAGCGCATTGAAGAGGTGGAGCACAGCAACCGAATTCTCCGCCAGCAGGTGGCGCAGCTCAGTAGGATCCTCGCGCAAGCGTACAGATGAAAAAAAGATCCCGAGCTCTTGTTTCGCTTTAATGATTTCGAACCGCCGCAGCGAAGCATTGCTGCTCAAAGAGATGACTTCCTCTGCGGCCTTCCGGTGCGTGCAGGCATGGCTCCTGGAGAAGCCCGCCGTGTGGGCGGAGGCGGACGTTGCCAGCCTTGCGGCCGCTCTGATGGCCCAGCGGCCTCCCGCGCGGGCTCGCGAGGATGCGCTGCTCCAGGCCGAGCGCCTGCACCACCGGCTCCGCATCGCTGGCCTGCGCGGGCAGCTGGAGCGCAGCTACGAGCTCGGCGAGCGAGATCTAGCGCTGCTTCAGACGGAGCGGCATTATGCTTCTCTGCTTGAGGATGAAGTCCACCGTGAGACTTTGCGCCGTGAGGCGCTGGAGCGCCGCGTCGAGATCCTCGAGGAAGAGAACAGAAATCTTCGTAGGCGGACGCACTGACGAGCTAGAAAAAAGAAGCCCGCCAAATGCTCAAGTGGTCCCACATGCTCGATCACCCGCCGCAGCGAAGCTTGCTGCTCAAAGAGATGACTTCCTCTGCGGCCTTCCGGTGCGTGCAGGCATGGCTCCTGGAGAAGCCCGCTGCGTGGGCGGACGATCCCTGCCTTGCGGCTGCTCAGATGGCCCAGCGGCCTCCCAACAAGCGGCCTCGCGAGGATGCGCTGCTTGAGGCCGAGCGCTCGCACCAGCGCCGCCGCATCGAGATCCTCGACGCCGAGCGCTCGCACAAGCGGCGTCTCATCGAACACCTCGAGGTGCAGCAAGCGAAAGTCAAACGCCTCGAGGAAAGGCTCAGGGACCTGGGTCAAGTCAAGAACGAGGTGGACTACGCTCTGAAGAGGCTGTTTACGGCCAGGCCACGCGCGCCCAGCGGGCAGAGCTTGCCCTGCGCTGGTTTGAGGCTAATGCTGCGTGGGACGTGGAGTGGATACTTTGGGGCGTCGGGGGATCGCCAAGCCCCCCGCCCCGACCCGACGATGAGGAGCTCATCAGTGAGTGGCATGCGGAGCTGTCGGAGACTCCGTAGAGACGTAGAGGCACACGTAGAGGCACAGTCAAAAGGAGGTGGGAGCCTGGGGCCTCTCTGTAGCCTCCGCTGGCGGGATTGCACCTCCAACCCCCGCGGTTCGGGAGCTGAGTTTTCGGGGACTTTTCGAAGATCCCTGTGCACCACCTTTTCCGGCCACCCCTCCAAGCCAAACCTTGCCCCCATCTCCCCGCTCTCGGCGGAGACAACCCTGTATACCTTTTCGCTCCAGGCTATCTCGTTGACCCTGTAGGAGCCCCTGCTTTCGATCGGCTTAACCCTGATCCGAACCATATCCCCGACCTTGATTTCCGGGCGGGTCACCTTGTGCTTGGCCCTGCGTTCGATGTTGCGCAGAGCAATCTCTGCCATTTCGGGGTCAGAGTAGGCGAGGTTCGGCGCCACCTGCGTGGTAGCGTGCTTCCTCCCGTTGATTTGGCTCAAGATGTCGGCCAGCATGAGGTGCCACTGCCCCCGCCGGCCCGCTCCGGCTGCTATGCGGCGCAACATGGCCTCCTTGATGGTGCGGATGGTGCGCTCCGCGAAGTAGGCGTGGCCCCTGGTCACCTGCTTCTCGATGTCCCAGAAATCCATCAGCTCCTTGAACTCCCTCTTGAACTCGGAGCCGTCGTCGGAGTACACGTTGGCCGGCACCCCCAGGGCTTGGAAGACCTTCTTCATGCCCGCCGCGGTGGTGCTCGCAAGACGGTCCTTCAGCGGCTCCGCGGCCACTTTCTTGGTGAGCGCGTCGATGGCCACCAGCATGAAGGGGTAGGGCTTGCCCCCGAAGGCCTTCATGTCGGCCAGGTCCACCTGCAGCTGGTTCATGGGCTCCAGAGGCACGAAGCTGTTGTAGCCTCTCTGCGGCTGGTCCTGGTTCACCCGGAGGCCGTCCAGAAACGCCTTCACCTCCCCTCTGGAGATGCTGGGGTCGCGCACCTGGGCCTGCTGCAGCGTCTGCGCTATGCTGCCGAAACCGGTGCGGGGATCCTCGTAGACGGCCTTGATGGTTCGCCTGCGGGCGTCGGCCATGTTTCTTATGGATTCTTCGGCCCCCGCTGGGCCTGCCAGGCTTCCACCTCGTCCAGCCGGGCCTGGAAGCCCTTGCACACTCCCCAGAGCACGCTGGTGAGGTGAGAGTAGTCGAGGGTGACCATCTCCGTGCCGTCGCTCCACCTCACGGTGCCCGTCAGGTTCTTCCACTTCGTTCCTGCGAAGTCGTTTGACGCGAAGCCCAGCCTCAGGTCCTCGTTCATGTCCGGGCGCTTGTACTGCTTGGCCTCCACGGAGTCGAAGAGCTGCTGGAGCTCTGCCACGTCGGCCTCGGCCATCTCCGTCTTCACCCTGCTGTCCGACAAATTCGTGAAGCTCGTGTTGCAGACCACGTTGCCCGTGTTGCCCGCGATCACGAGGCAGCCGGGGTTCCTCTGGTTCGTGGTCAAGGACAGCTGCGTCGAGAGGCTCTTCGTCTGCACCAGCGCCTCATCGTTGATCATGATGAGCTCGCACTGGTGCGTCCCGCCGTCCCGCTCCAGGAAGACCCTGGCGCTCTGGTTGCCCAGCAGCCGCAGCTCCGGGCCGCTGTCGGGGGCCGCGCTGTTGTTGGACACTTGCAGCTTGCTCCAGCCCGCCCAGTTCTTCGTCAGGAAGAGATCGTCCGAGAAGTCGGAGGTGTTGGTCACGGTGAGCGTGTTGGAGGCGAAGAGCTGCGGCGCGGAGACCGTGCCCGAGCTCGTCACGTCGCCGCAGACCACGCTGCCCGTCGACACTCCGCCGCTCGTGGCCGTGAAGGTGCAGTCCAGGCTCTCGCAGTCCAGCGGGCCCGTGGAGGCCGCCCCGGTGATGGTCAGCGTGGCGCCCGTGAGCGGCCCGGTGGCTGCGAAGCTCGCCGCGGTTGCTGCGCCCGAGGCCGTCAGCGTGCCCGTGGACACGTCGCCCACCGTGGTGAAGTTCCCGGCGTTGGCCGTGTTGTTGATGGTCAACGTGCTGCCCGTGATTCCGGTGGCGGAGCTCAGCAGGCCCACGCTGGCCGCGCCGCTGATGCTCAGCGAGCTGCCTGACACGGCCCCTGTGGACGACAGCGCGGCCCCGGCGACGGTGCCTGTGGCTGTGAGCGCGGCGCAGGAGACTGGCGCCGAGGCGTCCACGCCCGTGGTGAACACGTCGTGCAGTTCACGTCGTTGCACAGCAGCTGGTCGCAGCCCACGTTGCCCTGCGCGGTGAGCCCGTCCAGCGTGGCCGAGCCCGTGAGGGCCAGCGAGTCCGCCAGCAGGTCCGTTACCGAGACAGACTCTCCCTCGAAGGCGCTGGCCCTGATCTGCATGCTGTACAGGTCCAGCGTGCCCGCCGACTGCTGCACCAGCCCAGGGATAGAGCCGCCGAAGGCTCCGAAGTGCAGCTTCGCGATTCCGCCCGGCGGCACCGAGAAGTCCAGGCGCGCCGTGCTCCAGACGCCCTGCGAGGGCGTGCCGAGGAAGGTGCCGGTGACGCCCACGTAGTCGTTGTCGGCCGCGCTGACGTACATCACCAAGTTGGAGGCCGTGCCCAGCCTGTACCGGCAGCCGAAGGAGTAGCGTCTCCCCGGCGTCAGCGTGTAGGTGCGCACGATTCCAGCTGGAAGCCTCCCACCGTGAAGCTGGCCGAGGCCACGGAGCTCTGGCTGTTGGAGCGCACCAGGAAGTTGCCTAGCGTGGTGAGCGTGGGCTCCAGCAGCACCTCGCCCAGGGTGGCCAGCGTGACGTCGTCGGCCCCTCCGTCGAGGAACTCGTGCTTCAGCAGCAGCGCTGAGGCCGCTGTGTCCTCCTCCGCCTCCACCGCGTTGCCGGTCTCCAGGGTTGCGTCCAGGATCTGGAGGCCGTAGACGCCCACCGTTCCAGCCGTCTGGTTGGGCAGGCCCGGCGCCTGGAAGTGCGCCCCGAAGTGCAGCTTCGCCACCCCGTTCGGAGGCACTGTGAAGTACATCTTGGCAGTGCTCCAGGCTCCCTGGTCGCCCACGAAGCTGCCGTCCAAGGGGTCGTAGACGTTGTCTGCCTCGGACATGTACACCACGAAGTTGGAGGCCGTGCCGAGCCGGTAGCGGCAGGCGAAGAGGAGCTCTCGGCCCGGGGTCAAGTTGTAGGTGCGCACGATGTTCCACGGGTTCACCGCCAGGGTCAGGGTGTAGCCGCCCACGCTCACTGCGCCCGCGGTGTGCGTGGCCAGGACCACGCTGCAGCCGCTGCTGGGGCGAACCGTCCAGTTTGACAGCGAGACGTCCGTGGGGCCCAGGATCTGCTCTCCTATGGCGGCCACCACCTCGTCGGCCCCTCCGTCGTCCGGAAAGCGCACTGCTATCTGCAGCGCCGAGGCCGCCTCCGTGACTCCGAGCTTGCCGGCAAGGAGGCCGTCTACTTGCGCGATGGTGTAGTAGCTGAGCAGCGCGGCTGCGATGCTCGAGGCCGTTGCCGTGTCCTGGTCTGCGGCTGAACGGTACGCCACCAGCGCCGAGGTGAGTTGGTTGGTTGTAAACACGTCCTGGTCCGGGCCCGTCCGGTAGGCCAGCACCTGCGATGGCGGCTGCGTCTGCGTGTCCTGCGCGCTTGCCGTGCGGTAATCTCCCAACAGCGCGTCTACCTGCACCGAGGTGTAGTAGGCCAGCAGTGCGCCTGTGATGGCGCTGGTCGTCTCCGCGTCCTGCGCTGCCCCTGTGCGGTAGTCTCCCAACAGCGCGTCTACCTGCACCGAGGTGTAGTAGGCCAGCAGGGCTGCTGTTATGGCAGCGTCAGTGCACGCCGTGGAGTAGCAGTCTGCCGTGATGCTCAGCGTGTCGTCGCCGTTGGCAAGCGCAGCAGAGAGAGGAGCCACGAAATGCAGGTTGCGAACGACGTTACTTCCGCGAACGAGCTCCCAAGTCGTGAAGCCCGCCCAGGCCGGCGCGTTAACAAATCCGCCGCTGCCGGAAAGCTGCAGGGCTGCGAGCTCCGCGAGGATTGCGTCGAGGGCGCTCTGGAGCGTGGTCTCGCTGGCCGAGAGCGCGGCGTTCGTGGCGTATGAGGCCAGCAGCGTCGCGTCGGCCTTGGCCCCCTGGAGCGCCGCGATGCTGGCGTCCCGGCTAGCAAGCTGCGCTGCGACGAAGGCCTCGGTGGCGTGACCCAGCAGGGCATTTGCTATCTTGGTGTCTACCTCCAGCGGCGTGTCCAAGCCGTCCACCGTGGAGAGCAGGGAGGCCAGCGCGCTTGCGTCCGCCTTGCCGAGGAGGGCGGCGTCCAGGGCTGCCGTGGTGACGGCGTCCAAGAGGGCCGTCGCTATCATAGAGTCCACCTCCGAGGAAGTGTCCACGGCCGACTGCAGGGCGTAAGCAGTCAGGGCGCTGGCGTCTGCCTTGGAGGCCTGCAGCCCCGAGATGGAGGCGTCGCGGCTCGCGAGCTCGGAGGCCAGCGCCGCGGCGGTGACGGCCCCCAGGAGAGCGTTGGCCACCTTGGTGTCCACCTCCAGCGGCGTGATCCTCGCCGCTATGTCGAGGGAGTGCTGGTCCACCACCGTCTTGAGGCCGTAGTTGGCGGCCACCGTGGCCAGCGTGGCGTTGTTGGCCGAGGCGATGGAGCCGTTCGTGGCCGCCGTGGTGCTGTAGTTGGACAGCTTCAGGTCCACGCCGTCCGGGGTGCTCTTGGTGGCAACCACGCCCTCCAGCACGTCGAAGGCCGACTGGTCTGCCTTGTTGGAGAGACCCGTGGTCAGCGAGCTCTGCAGCGCTGCGATGCTGCTTCCGTGCGCGGCCACCTGACCGTCCGTGGTGGCCAGGTCCGCAGCCGTTGCTAGGGGCGCAATCGCCGGCGCCAGCGCGCTGCTGTCCAGCTTTGAGGCCAGCTCGGCGGTGACTCGGTCGTCCAGGGACTGGATGGCAGCGGCGTTGTTGCCGGAGGCTGCCGTGTTCACCGCCAGGTCAGTCACTTGAGCGTAGGGCGTCAGAGCGAGGGCCAGCTGTCCTGCTGTGACGTGCGTGCCGTCAGTCACCTCTCCGTTGTCCAGGACCTCCGGGATGTTGCCGGTAACAGGTCCTTCAAACATGTTTACATATGTTCTCGCCGACGCCAGTGGCTATGGGACATTCGGGGGGTGGCACGATCCCGTGCTACCAGTACGCGGTCCTTCAAACATGTTTTCTTAGGAGTAGTTGTTACGATTTCGTGTCGATGGGACATTGCACTTTCGCAACAGCACCTCTATTCGCCGGGTGTTCTGATTGTATATCGACTCGCACGCGAAGTGGAAGTGGAGTATAAAATCACCCACTGGGCATGAGGCGATGAATTGGAAGTTGAGGATAAAATCACCCACTGGGCATGAGGCGAACTCGCACGCTGAATTGGAAGTGTACGATAAAATCACACACTTGGCATGAGGTGATGAATTGGAAGTAAAAGATAAAACCGCCCACTTGGCATGAGGCGATGAATTGGCCGAAGTGGCGCAGTGTCCTATAAGCTCGGACTCTGGGCATGAGGCGATGAATTGGCCGAAAATGTCGGTCAAAAGCGCTTGGGACACCTCGGCCACATGACGAGACCTGAGCCAAAGTCAAGCATGCTGGCAGGAATGCGATTGAGGGGAAATAACCCTCAATTCAACTTCCTTTTTAACACACTTCGAAGAAGCTCACCGTTTGAGCTCCTTCAGCAAAGTTCACCAAGACCGAAGCCGCGGAGCTGGTTTCGCTTTTCCAAGCCTTTTGCGCACTTTTCGGCCCCAAAGAGAGAGCGGTGACGAAGCGGTGACATCGCTGATGACCGTGTTTTTGGGCGAAAAAGCGCCGTTTTGGACAGGTAGCGAGAGCCCATAGTGAGATGGTTTAAGCGTTGCGCTGCTCTCCGTAGCGACGTTTCGGAGGCTCGATTCCTCCCGGGACCTCGGCGGGCTGACGTGTTAGAGACCGGTGACATCGGCGGTGACGAGCTCGGCGGGCTGTCGCGTTACGTGGAAAAACCTCGGCGGGCTGACGCGTTACTAGGGAGCACCTCGGCGGGCTGCCGCGTCAGACGCTGGCTGGCTCTGGGCCGTGCCTCGGCGGGCTGACGTGTTAGAGACCGGTGACATCGGCGGTGACAAGCTCGGCGGGCTGGAATTCGCAGGTTTTTCGAGGCAGAACACGGATTTCGGAGCACTGCAAACACCTGGAGCAAAACGAGCGAATTTGGAGCCCCGGGCAGCACTTTTGACGCCGGACACGAAAAAACGCACTTTTCGGACTTCGCCGTTTTCAGCACTTTTTGCACCAAAAACGGAGTGGTGACATTGACCGGTGACATCGGAAAAACGTTCAGCAGGTTGAAGAATTTGGCTGTTTTGCAACCAAAAATGCCAAATAATTAGGGGTGTATAGGCAGTCTTTCCTTACTACTGGTGGAATGTATGTTGGATGGGGTGCCGGTGCCAATCACATTATGGAGGAGCTGGTGGTCAGCATGGTTGAGCACGCGAGGAAGAAAGGACTCCGAGCTAGGCTGCAGGAAGGACCGACACTGGAGGCGTCGAAGGACGGACGCAGCGAAAGACTGCTCAGATTGGCAGGCACGGAATCAGACTCGGAGGCCGAGCCCTCGATTGCGAAGCGAGGCTTCAGGCCGGGACCGGGGTTTCACTTCCTTGATACCGGGAGTGAAGATGCCTCGCTGCGAAGATCACAGCAAGGGGAGGCACGACGGAGCTTACCCGTTCTCGGTGGCCTCTTCCCTTGATGATCATTCGGCTCTCCGAGGGATGCGCCAAGGGACCTCTTGGTCGTGGCCTGCGGTGAGCCAGTTGAGCTCTTCCCTGGTGATGGAGTGCTCATCCCGGTCGAGCGGGTCCGAGAAGGGCTCAATATGGATGACCAGGGAAGATCATGCGAGGCGATCTTGCCCATTGGTGACCATTTGGCCTACCGGAAGCCTCTTGATAGCCGCGAAGTATGAACCGGTCGCAGAGGCGCATCGCGGCCAGTGAACAGCTGCCACTTTGAAGATGACAGCTGCAGTTCCTGTGGGACCGGCATTTTGCGGCCGGACTCGTGCAGTCAATGCGGAAGTGAAGAAGTCCGACAAGTGCGTTTGCAGGGATGCGAAGAGTGCATCGCGACGGACTTGAATAAGGAAGGAGCGGCTTGGGAGGATGAGGAAGTACTCCTGGAGCGCGCGTCCGGTATCGGCGCTGCGAGGATTTCGCGGGGAAACGGCCGACCGAGAAGGTGGGTTTGCCGCGATGATCTTCTCTGTGGCTTCGTTGATTGGAGTCAACCAGACAATGTCTCGGACGAAAGGGAACCGGGATTTCTGGGAGTACGATGCTACCGAGAGGACGTGGGCTAGGAAGCACCTGGTCCCGAGACGGGCTTTGTACTCGCTGATTGGTGCGTTCGATTGCCCCTTTAACGTTGGAGAAGCCCGAGGTAAGCGGATTACCCGGTTTGAGTGCGAGGGCAGCCCTGGGAGTCCTGGAGGATGACTGGAGGACTGTCGAAGATCCGCACAGAGACTTGGGGGAGCCTTGGGTAGGCACGACGTACTTCTTCATGAACGAAGCGGAAGGAAGTGGTGCGATTGACACGCGAAGGACTCCGGTCTACCACATCGTCGAAGTGCCAGGAGAAATCGAGAGAATGGGGGAGATGACCCCTACGGACTCCTACTATGAGCAGTTGCATGGACATTTGAGGAAGAAATATCCGAAGGCCGACCCTCATTTGCTTGACCGCTTGATTGCTCTAGAGGCGTTCTTGGACAAGTCGATCGTCTTTGGCTTCAGCTATGGTCTCTCAAAGGCTGAAATTGCGGTCATGCAAGGAAAGCTTCTGGGACATCACCTCTCCCGTGGAGGCGGTGAGGGATTTCCCGCCTTTACGTGAAAAACTGCACATTCAACAGTTTCTGGGATGCGGGAATTGGTTGAGAGCGTATTTGCCCGTGGAGTACGGTCATGCTGCGAAGATCCTGAATGCCTATCAGAAGCCGGGTGCAATCTTTCCGGAAGGCGGCTTGGGATCAGCGAATACGGATGGGTGCAAGGCTGTGAAGGCCATCAAGCGGATGATGACGGAGCAGATTGAGCTCTCGATCTTTGATGAGGCGACCGCCATAACCGGTGAATGCCCGTTGGAACAGATCGCCGACGCGTCTGTACTCCAGATGAGTAGGGATCGGACTAAGATGAAGGTCCTCCTCACTCACAGTAAGAGCCTAACACCTCCTCAACAGGCGTGGCCTCCTCTCATCCAAGAAGCGTTTGCGCAGCTTGAAGTGAAGCGTGCTTCGAGGAAAGTCCTAGGGATCCGGGCCATCTGTTGGACGGACCATGCGAATCTGACCAGAGCTCAAGGGTCGGACATCGGAGGAGATGTGAAACTTCTCAGATGGGTGGCCGAGATCATAGCGGATGGTTCGGAGATTCGGTCGCTAGCAGGCCGTACAGCCAAGTTGGGCGATGGATTCAGCAGGAATCCGAAAGGACGTGATGAGCTCCTGGAACAGAGGACGCTGGACGTGCGCGGGCTCTCCGGGCAGCTCAGAGGTGCCTATCTCTCGGATGAGATGCCGGAGGGACCAGTGCCTTGGGCGGCAGGTGGGCATGAAGACGTTGCGTACGTTGGTAGCCTTCATGGGCTTGTCGCTGCGAAGCTGAAGATCCTGGTCGCAGTGGACTATGAGAATGACGCTGAGAAAGCGCTTCACGTTTGTGAAGAGTTTAAGATGCCTGAGTGGACGGTGACTGTTCACCCATGCTATGGAGCCTTCGAGGATGACGACGGAGTTTGGGCGCAGTTTGACGGGGCCACCGGTAGGTTGCAAGGAGACCGGAAGGTCAAGAGGGCTAGAGTCGACTTGTTGACTTCTGCCGCCAAGCTGGCCCGGGCCATTGCGGATTATGGGCCGGACTTCGTTGTTGGTTTCGGGCAAGGAGGAATCGTCGCAGGGATTCTGCGGTGGCCTCTGGTTTTGGAAGTGGTTCTGCAGGCTAGGAATCTGCAGAGAAAGGAAGCGCAGGAGATTGCTTGGCGTGGGCTCGAGTGAAAGCCATTTGGGCAGTAGCCCCGCGGTGGTGGAGAACTAAACCTGAAGCCGGCCTCTTGAAAGCGGCCTGCCCGGAGTTGGCTCTGGAGTTTCCAGTGGAGCCGATCAAGGGCTATGCTTCGGTGCCAAAGGGCACCGTGAAGGACCAGGAAGTGAAACAGGTCGTGGAGGTGCTGAGAGTGCCGGAGATTGGGCGGATCAATAGTCAGAATTTGGCTGGTCTGGCCAGGGAGAAGGATAGAGAGATGTGGGAGCGGAGCACGACGGGCTCTGTGCCTGCGGAAAGCGTACCTACGTTTTCAGCCGGTGCCCGACGTGCATCCGACGAGAGGCGCAAGATGCTGTAGTCGAAGCGCAGGAAAGGAAAGAACGCGAAGAACGAGAAAATCTTGAAAAACTGGACGGAGCTGCGCTGATAGAAGAAGTCGGAGCGGCATCCAATATGTGCGAACCGGACGGGACTACCGAGGTCGTCGGGATTAAGACAATCCACTCTTGGGGAGGCGGCAGCCTGCCGAAATCTGGATTTGGGGGCGCCACCAAGTGGACCGTCAAGATGCCAGGCAAGGGCGGAATTCTGATGAAAGGACGCTGGGACAAGGGGCATTCGCCCGAAATCCCTCAGCTGTCCGGTGACCAGGTCGAAAAGTATCCGTACCGGACTGTCTGGGCCGTTGAGCCGGACGGGACTGTATTGACGGTGCAAAACTGTTGCAAGGTCGGTTCTCTGGAGAGCTCTGAACCTGAATGGGCCCTCCAGGGGCTGAATTGGCACTGTCACAGGAGTGTGGTGAACGCTCAGTGCGATTCGGTATGGAAAAACTGGAAGCAAGGAGACGAGTGCCAGATTCAACTGCCTGATCGGACTGATCGGAGTTCCCGTAGAGGTCGTGGCATGGAACGACGGCGACGGGCAAACGTCGGTCGGACACAGGCGGGATTTGGTTAGCAAAGGAGGGATCCGTTCGAGCTGGGCAAGAAGATCCGAGTAGAAGAGAGCAGATGTAGGCCGACGATGGTCTTCGTCGTGAAGATAGGAGTCGCCTTGCTGAAGAAGCAAAGGCCGCGGCGGGGATGTCGAACTTTGAAGTGACAGGCTCCCTGCGAGCGTCTTGGGTTGAGGCTCAATCCAAGGACCCCTCACTCGCAGAGTCACTCCGGAAGACTCCGGAAGGATACAAGAGGGCTGCAGACGGGATGCTTGAGAAGGAAGTCAGTCTGCCAGGCGGTGCAGTGTCCACGGTGCCACCGAATGGAGTCGCTGCTAGCTCTGGAGTTACTTGGCGGAAGGCGTGCTACCTCCAGTTCCATTGCGGAGTGTTCGGCGCGCATCGGTCGGCTGAGAAGACGTATGCTCTCATGAAACGTGTGGTCTGGTGGGCCACGATGAAAGAAGATATCAACTCCTGGGTAGGAAAGTGCCTGACGTGCTTTAAGGCGAGGTCGAGGGCGACTAAAGTCACCACGAAACCGATGAAACCGGCGGCTGACTATTGCTGGCAGGAGGTGTCTGTCGATTGCGAGGGTCCGAACAAGGAGGATTACGCAGGGAATCGGTATTCCTTGACGTACATGGACTGTCTCTCGCACGCGGTTTACTTGGAGCCGCTCCGTGCCCTCAACCACGCTGAAGTTAGGCGCGCCTTCGCCAGGTGTGTCTTGCGTAGCAGGACGCTACCGACCTTGGTACGGTCGGACAGAGGACCTGAGTTTAGGTCCGCGATGTTCGCTGAATATTGCGCCCTCATCGGTGCGAGTCAGTGGCTCTCTCACCCTCTCCGTCCGTGTGAGATGGGTGCCAATGAGAGGGTGCATCAAGAAGTGCAGAAGATGCTTGGGATCGTTGTCAAAGATCATTGGGGCGACCTTCTCGCAGTTGTGGAGTACTGCATCGACACGACCCCGGGTCCTCATGGCTATACGCCCAGAGACCTCGACAGAGCTTGGTCCCTGGGTGTGCCTCTGGAAAAGGACCTACTCAAGAGCACTTTGGAATTTGAGCCGGTCTCGGACTGGGCTCGGAAGATTTTTGGCCAATATAAGGCCGTGAGCAAGGTCGTGAAGGACCATCTCACGAGCGCGAGCGAGGCCCGTGTGAGGCTCACGAACCGCTACCGTCGCGAGGTGGACCTCAAAGTCGGGGATCGTGTGGTATGGCGTGCTCCGGGCCTGTCAGACCCGGGGGCGAAAGGGCGAGTGCCGTGGAAGAAGGGTCTGACCGGCCCTTGGGAAGTCGTTTCGTGCAAAGGGAACAGACTACACTTGGCCGGACCCGACGGCGCCCAGCCTCTCGCAGCTCATGCCGAAGATTGCGTCTTGATCCCGGACGATGTGTGTGCCGACGCCAGAGATGAGATCCAATTTGATTCGGATCGCACTGACCGGCCCTTGGGAAGTCGTTTCGTGCAAAGGGAACAGACTACACTTGGCCGGACCCGACGGCGCCCAGCCTCTCGCAGCTCATGCCGAAGATTGCGTCTTGATCCCGGACGATGTGTGTGCCGACGCCAGAGATGAGATCCAATTTGATTCGGATCCGGACGACTCGAGACCCAGCTTAGGTCAGATGATCAAAGGGGAAACTAAGCAGGTCGAGTTCACGATGAAGAGAAGAGGTAAGCAGTACGTCCTGAAGATTGGAGACGTGATCGCGTTCAGAAAAGGATACGGTCCGAAGCTTTGCGCAATTGGACGGGTCACGTCAGTTGCGGTCTCGGAAGGAGTAGTGCACGTTCACAAGTATGCGCCGGAGATCGGTGGACTGCGTGTGAAGTGGTGCCTTCTGTACTTGGACCAGCAGGGGCAAGAATCTCTGGCCCCGGAAGGAGGACGTCCTTGCGTAGAGGAAGTGAAGATGAGCTTGCTCATCACGAAGGTTGAGCTGAGCAGGGATGGAATCCTGCAAGCTTCATCTGCCAGGAAGCTTGACAAAGGAGGGTACCGCCTCGAAGAGCGGCCTCCGGCCCAGAGGGACCCGGAAAGGCGAGGGGAGCATGAGTACTCTGAGCCCCTGGACGACCTGGTCGGGATCCTCAAGGGCGGGAAAACAGAAAGTGGCGTGGGAGTGTTCGCCGCTGGGCCTTCGGATGGCTTCGCGAGAGAACAGAAAGCTGTCCTTGAATACCTTCGGAATGAAGGTGTGCCCCAGCACGGAGTTGACTTCTTGGAGGTTTTCGCCGGACACGGTGGGCTCACTAAGGCCGCTAGGCGCCGTGGTCTGTTGGTTGGAGAACCCGTTGACCGGCTGTATAGAAGCTACGGTCGGGATTGGGATCTGCGAAAGAACTCGGACCGGGCGCTCCTTGCTTGGTTGATCAGCAAGGTGATGAAACCGAAAGTCCTCCATGTGGGGGCGCCGTGTGAAAAGCTGAGCAGATTGGGCGAGCAGACCCCCTCGAGTGAGGATTTGGCTCTAGCAGAGTTTTCATGTGACCTCCTGTCAGTACAACATGACCTCGTTGGACGTGAGTGACGGATTTGGAAACCCCGTTGAGAAAGGGCAGATATGGGTCAGCAACTCCGACCTGTCTGGGTTCTCTCTGAGGTGTAGGAAGCCGGACGCGCTTTTGAGGACTTTGCACCAACACCGGCAAATCCGAGCTCGATGAAGATAAGGGAAGACAATGAGCCCGGACTGGGGCCGAAGTGGGCAGGTGCAGGTAAGTTGAGTGGGATCTACCCCGAAGAGTTGTGTGAATCCTACTGGGTGTCCCTTGGTCCCACTTCCAAACAACTTGAAGTCAAGAAGTGTCACGGGGATGGACCCCTTTCGGAGTGGCTGAAGGAGCCACAGCAATTCGGTTGTTCTATGCCTGTCGGATCGTCCGTCTTCGCCGTCCATCCTAGGAGTGCCGGCTCGGAAGAGGGCGCGGAGCCGCGGTTGCATGCCAACGCGGCCGCTGCCTCTCCCGAGGCCGATGTTCTTACCGGAGGGGAGTGGGAATCGGTTACGGCTGCGGAAAGGGAACGACTCGAGGCTGAACTTTTGAAGTTCTCCGAGGAAATGAGGATCCATTGGGACGGTCTTGCTAAGAAAGGGGAATGGGATTCCGTGAAGTCCGACCTTTCTGTGTACCGACTCAGTGGTTCAAAGGTGACTGAGGACCCCAGGAGGACCCCTGAATACAGGGAACAGGTAGTAGAAGGGCTTCACTTCGGCAAGACTGCTGAAGCTAAGAGACCCTACTTGTCAAAGGATGACCTTGAGGCCTGTAAGGACGTAGTCAGTAGGAAAGCTGCTGCCTTCTGGGTAGAAGGGACCCCGCGAACGACCATCCGGGGAGTTTCGCACGATTGCATCCCTACTGGAGCTCCGGTCTCTAGTCAACCTCACGCGTTGAGGGGTGAAGCCGCTGCTTGGGTTGATGAACAGCTCGAGAGTGAAGTTGCTAGAGGGCAGTTGGTTCGAGGCTCATCCCCTTGGGGCTCCGCGCCATTTCCGACCAAAGAGGCCCCTGAGCACAAGAAACAGCGGAAAAGGAGACTGGTTGTTGACTACCGTAGGGTAAATGCCCGTGTGAAGAGGTCAACCTACTATTGCAGGCAAGCAAGTGACGTGTTGGCTTGCGCTGCTGGTTCGGCTTGGTTTTCCTTCGTTGATGCGGTGACAGGGTTCAACCAAGTTGCGAACACTAGGAGAGCCATGGACGTGCTCGCCATAGTATCCAGAAGCGGGAAGTTCTTGCCTTTGTGTTTGACCTTTGGACCCACCAATGGACCCGATGACTTCTGCTACACAGTAGATCGGGCGTTTGCCCCTGGAAGGAACCGGACCCTGAGGTATGGCAAACAGTGGTTGGCCTACGTGGATGACCTTACGGTTCGTACCGGGAAATGCCTTGATCAAAGGATTCTCACTGATGTTGAGTATGATGAGGAGATCCGAGCAGCTGCAAAGAAAGCAGGGGTTCAGGTAGCCCAGAAACCCGTTGGAGGCTTTGGGTTTCTCGAAAAGAGGTCTTGGGGACAAACTCCAGTCCAAACCAGGGACTGGGGAGAAAGGCAAACATGATCCAGTGGTTTCAGATCACAATCATCCTACCCGCATGAGCTTGGTTCCATGGATTCATGCCGCTTGTGCACTCCACATGGCTCGAATCAACATGCTTGCACATGATAGGAGTTGCTTGATTAGCATTGGAGCATGCAATTTAGGCCATTCGGGCTTCGGAGACAATGCATTTGTCAAATCCGGTTCAGGTCAATTCAGGCCTGGAATTCGGGGTTGTGAGGTTGGCATTTGTGTGACTGTGTCAGCTATGGTGGATGTCCGGGCTTTGTCCCGGCGCATGGTCAAAGCCCTGCGGCACGCGCCAGTGGGCGAAGGAGGCTGGCTCCCGGTGTCGTGGCTCGCGACCACGTACGGGTGCTCAGAAGCCGAAATTTTGGCTGCTGCTGGCCCTGAGGGGAGTCCCGGCAAGACGAGGTTCGTAACCGCGGACCTCGCAAAAAACCACCTGCGTCAAAGCGCTGCAGGGCCATAGCAGTGCCACCGGAGTTTCAGTTCAGGAACTATATCCTCGAGCAGATCACGAGCATTTCACTGAAACGTACGGGCCCAACAACGTGCCGGACTTGATGCTCGCACACGGGACTTTCGGGCGACACGTTGAGAGTATCCGGAGCGGTGGTTTGTTGCCTGGTGGAGGCACCACGGATCGCCAGACGACGCATTTTGCCCTGACCACGCGAGGCGCTTTCTTGTACCCGTTGAATCTCATGCGGAGGAGTGCGGACGTTGTGCTGGTTGCATCTTTGGAGGCGATCCTTCGGAGCGGTATCACTTTGTACTGCGGAGCAGAAGGAGTTTACCTTACAGATCAAGCAGTGGATCCTGGCCAGCTTAGTGCGTGGAGCGTATTTACGGGAGGGCGCCAAGGAGATCTTCTTTTTGGGAGTGCCGATCGCGGCCTGATTGTGCAGCCGGATAGGCAGGAAGCCATCCAGAGGTTAGGGCCTCTGAACCGTAGCTTCTCGCAAAGCAGCCAGGGTGGGTCGACGGGGCCTGGAGTTAAGCAGTACCTCAGTGCGCTTGCTGCTCACTCTGCCCGGTATCAGGGGAAGGCTCCGGCGGCTAGCGCAGCTAGCTCAAAGGGGACTGCTGCTAGAGCAGTCTATGATGCGCCTGCCATTTCCCCGACCGTGGCTGAGTTCCGGACTGAACAGGTCCGTGAGCGGAGCTCCGCCTGCGAGATCCGCGAAGGCGGGAGCGTCAGAAGCTCCGCCCGCGAAGAAGGCGGGAGCGTCAGAAGCTCCGCCCGCGAAGAAGGCGGGAGCAATTGAGGTGAGGCCGATTGCTCCGCCTGCCAGTACGGCCACGGCAACTGCCTCTGGTCGCGGGACAGATCCGCCCGCGGACTGGAAGGGGCTGATCGACAAGACGGCGCTTTTGGCTGCTGCCGTTGGTCCGGGGTTCGAAGAGCGAACTCTGAGAGAGCACGACCAGAACAAGTACAGATTCCTGTTGGCGGATCACCAATATCATCCTTATTATTTGGAGCAACGGGAACGTGCAGCTAAGGAACGCGCGGAGCGGGAATCATCCAGAGGCTCTGCCGCGGTTCCGGAAGAAGATGATGAAAGTTGCTCCGCCGCCGTTGCCGGCACCGGCGGAACCGCCGACCGGATATGTGTCTCTCGACGACGAGGAGTCCGTTGAGATCGAGGAGTCGGGAGAGGGGGAATCTGGAGGAGATGATGACAGTTTTTATCCCGACGATCGAGGTGGTGGTGGCGGCCAGCCGTTGAGGCTGAAGAGCAGGAGCCGATCAAGGAGTCGGTCCGGGCCAGTGGAACCGGTGAGAGCTGTGGTGAAACCGAAGGCCACTCCGCCATGGAGGAGACCGGGAGGAGTTTTCGGTCCGGGAGAGCCCAGGCCGGCTCCAGTGCCGGGTCAATTTCCTTGGTCCCGCAATACGAAGAGAGTGAGTGTCATGCGGCGCTCCAATGTGGACGAAGATGATGACGTTCGGCCACATCCTGAGTCGGCCAGCGCGAGCGGCCGAGGACCAGCAGGTGAACATGTTCGGAGCACCGAGAGGCGGCATCGAGAGTCCGCGCGGGCCGAAGCTTTGGAAGAGCTTGCTGCAGGCCGCGGTTGGGACTGCCGCCAATGTGGCGGAAGGAACGTCAAAGCACGGCTGACGTGCTATAAGTGCAGCCGTGCTCGAGAGGGCACATGCGAGCAGGACAGCTCGGATGATGTCGTGACAGAGGATGAGGATGCATTTCGCCAGTTCAGTCGCAAGCCCAAAAAGAGGGGCGGGCGACGGCATCCTGGCAAAGGCGACCGCAAGAAGCGCAGCAGAAAGAAAGTGCGGAGGCCTGGTTTCTCGAGCCGGAAAGGCCGGAACAAGAAGGCCCATGCTGAGCATGGCAACCAATTGAACCTCGTTTATTGGGGAACCATGCTTGCCCTCATCCCTCTTGGTTACAAAGGTGTGGTCCAGATTGACAATGTTGTGGAAGATGTCATGGGGAGTGTTTCGGTCAACACGGTCCTCTTAGTCGACAAAATGGGTTCGCAGGGAGTTGCTCTTGTGGAGACTATGGGGCTGTTCCTGCGGGCTACCTTGATGAGCATGTTTGTTGTCCTCATGATGTGGTGTGGTTGGACAGTATCCCGCAAGTGTAGGAACAAAGCCATGCACCGACTTCATGGCAATATGTTTGGGGAAGGCCAGAGGACCAACAAATTCATGACAAGGACGGGTCATGTCTTTGTGACAGAGGAGTTGGTCTTGGGACGGAATGTTATGAAGTGTACCTGCAAAGCGTTCATTGACCTGGGTACGGAATGCCAGCGATGGGCCGACCAGCCGCTGACCGGCGGTGTGGCGTCGACGATAGGCGAGGATCGGGCGCCGGAGGAACCCTCCAGGCGGTCCCCATTCTTGATGAAGTGACCAGTCCGGGATTTTCGCTAAGGTCGCGTTCGGCTCCATCTAGGAGTGAATATGTCGAAGTCGGTTGCCTTCAAGGCCTAGTGAGTAAGGCTAAGGAGCTGGGTACCGGGAGTAGGAATAAGCAACCGAGAGTGGCCAGTGCGGAGCGGGATGACGCTCGCGGGCAGAGTTCAGGTTTGGTCAGGGACGATTTCTCGAGTCCGTTGGCAACTTCGGAGGGAGCTGTGTTGTATTTGCAACAGGTGCTCAACGACATTCGTAAGGAATCGAACCCCCCGGGATCGTTGCGATCTGACCACCTTTCCAGGCTTAACGCGGCTGTGTTCAATCTTTCCGGGCGAGGCGCTGTGGATAGCGCTTTGGCGCTCAAGGTCTTCCAGACCGTGGATAAGATTCACACTGCATACAACGCGGAGAAGTATGACAACTCGGATTCTGCCTTCTTCAGTAACTATTTGGCCTTGCTGGGCACCATGCAGAATCAGGTCTTCTTCAGCCAGAAGCAGAATGAGAAGTTTGTGAGCTGGATTAAGCTAGCCGTCGATGGGAGCGGCAAGCTGGTTCACTTGCTAGACAAGGCGCTGGAGACTGAGAATGAGAAGCTGCGACTGCAACTTTCCAGGCTGGAAAGATCGGGTGAGCCGAGCCGAAGCAGTACTGAGCCCAGGTACAGGGCCGGATGAAGGGTATAAGGAATTGGCCACTGCCCAGTGGAATAGGATAGGGAGCCCCCGCAATTTGAAGAACGGGGCTGTTCCCACAATTAAGGATGAGAATGCTCTGGAGTTGCATTCCCCGCCGCGGCTGGAGGCTGCAACTGGGAGATCTTGGCATTCTCGAGCATGATTTTGTCATTGCAGCCATAGGCATTAGGCTTTGGTAAGTGAGCTATTTTTGCTTGAGGTTGCATGAGTGGACATGTCTTGTGAGTTGACATGTCCACCTTGAGGAAGTTGGAGTGGCGTGCCTATTTTGGCTCAAGCCACATGCGCACGGTGAATGAGTGCGCTGCCTGTGGCGGGTGTGCCAGAGAGTCGGGGCACGGGTGAGACGTGGATTCTGGGTTAGTCCTTGGTTAGGATTAACGCCTCTCACAGCCTACATGGCTGCGATTTTCAAGCCCCTGCGCGGCTCAAGATTCAGGGCCGCTTGTGGGGCGTCTTGCGCAGCGCAGTGTGTCTTGAGGTTTTGCTTCCCCACTCATTCAAATCTTTATGCTTTGGGCCCAGGAGAGATCGGCAGGAAAACTGCGCTAGCTTGAAGGGGAGGAGTGGCTGCTTTCGCTGTGTTTTCTCAGTTCTTATTCCATTATCCAATTCTTATTCAGTTCTTATTCCAGTTCTTATTCCAGTTCTTATTCACGGTTTTGCTGGCAGGGCCACAAGAAACAAGCTTTCTGTGAATCGATTTTAAAAAAGCAAAAACATTCTCTCTTTTTTTGCGACTCACAGAAAGCTTGGTTCTCGTGGCCCTGCCAGCAAAATCGTGAGTAAGAACTGGAATAAGAACTGGAATAAGAACTGAATAAGAACTGGATAATGGAATAAGAACTGAGAAAACACAGCAAAAACAAGCGCTCCTGCTCCATGTGCAACTGGCGCCAGTGTGAGAAGTCATGAAGCGCGCCAGCGCGTGTCTAAGCTTGAGCGTCTGGAGGCGCCTATGGCAGACGCGAGCGGTTGACAAGTCTGGAACTCCGCCTTGTGCCCCCTTCCCCCCCAATTTCAATGTTGCGCTTGTAGACAAACGCGGCGAGCTTATGCGTTACGCAGCGCTTGCTGAAAAGTTGGCGCGGTCTAAGAAGCTTTGCGCGGGTTACCGTTTGCAACATTGAAGACGGGGGGGGGAAGGGGGGAGAAGGGCTGGTGTTTGTAGCGGAGTTTCTTGCAGTTGGGAAACGTTCGGCTTTCCGCTCTTTGCCCGGGGCAGCTTTGAGGTCCGCTCTTGGCTGCAAAAACGTTGCCGCTGCAGGGGGGGCCTCGGCGGTGCAAAGCTTCAAGCGGCGGAAAACCAAAGGAAAGCGTGTTGGTTTTTGCACGCCGCGTGCGGCGGGAGCGTGTGAGACTTCTGTGTCTGGTTTCTGTCGGAGTGGGCGCATCTTTGCGGCGTTGGTTTGCCTGGGCGAGTGCGAGGTCTTTGCGTCAGAACTGGCGCTGGCTGAAGCTTGCGCGGACCCAAAATCGGGGCCGCGCGGCGGCCCCAAATTTGGGGCCGCGCTTCCTTTTGGCAACTAAAAGTGGGTCCGCCCCGCGGACCTGTAATTGGCCCCGGAGAAAGGCGCAGCCAGAAGGACTATGGTGCTGTTGCTGCTTGGAATGTTTACGCGCGACGCCCTTGAGCATATAGCAACCCACGGCGCTGGACCGAGCTTCGCCCGACGGGCGCTAGTGGTTTTCCATTACGGCGTGGCAAGCGCTAAGAGTTGCAACTGAGGAGGCCCCGCCTACATGGCTGCGATTTTCAAGCCCCTGCGCGGCTCAAGATTCAGGGCCGCTCGTGGGGCGTCTTGCGCAGCGCAGTGTGTCTTGAGGTTTTGCTTCCCCACTCATTCAAATCTTTCTGCTTTGGGCCCAGGAGAGATCGGCTCTCGCCCCGTCGTGTGTGGAGCTGGGCCCCAGGGGACTGCGCCAGCTCGAAGGGGAGGAGTGGCTGCTTTCGCTGTGTTTTCTCAGTTCTTATTCCATTATCCAATTCTTATTCAGTTCTTATTCCAGTTCTTATTCCAGTTCTTATTCACGGTTTTGCTGGCAGGGCCACAAGAAACAAGCTTTCTGTGAATCGATTTTAAAAAAGCAAAAACATTCTCTCTTTTTTTGCGACTCACAGAAAGCTTGGTTCTCGTGGCCCTGCCAGCAAAATCGTGAATAAGAACTGGAATAAGAACTGGAATAAGAACTGAATAAGAACTGGATAATGGAATAAGAACTGAGAAAACACAGCAAAAACAAGCGCTCCTGCTCCATGTGCAACTGGCGCCAGTGTGAGAAGTCATGAAGCGCGCCAGCGCGTGTCTAAGCTTGAGCGTCTGGAGGCGCCTATGGCAGACGCGAGCGGTTGACAAGTCTGGAACTCCGCCTTGTGCCCCCTTCCCCCCCAATTTCAATGTTGCGCTTGTAGACAAACGCGGCGAGCTTATGCGTTACGCAGCGCTTGCTGAAAAGTTGGCGCGGTCTAAGAAGCTTTGCGCGGGTTACCGTTTGCAACATTGAAGACGGGGGGGGGAAGGGGGGAGAAGGGCTGGTGTTTGCAGCGGAGTTTCTTGCAGTTGGGAAACGTTCGGCTTTCCGCTCTTTGCCCGGGGCAGCTTTGAGGTCCGCTCTTGGCTGCAAAAACGTTGCCGCTGCAGGGGGGGCCTCGGCGGTAGTAGGTAGACGTGCCGAGCAGGCACTAGACGTGCCGAGCGGGCACAGTGCCGAGCAGGCACAGGCACCCCGGTGCCGAGCAGGCACCGTGGGGGTGCCAGTGCCGAGCGGGCACTTGCAGTGCCGAGCGGGCACTTGGCACTATGGCGCCGAGCGGGCGCCGTAAGAGTGCCAGTGCCGAGCGGGCACCCGGTGCCAAGCGGGCACCGTAGGACAGCGCCAAGCAGGCGCAGGCGTTGTGGGCCACTGTGAAAGTGGAGGCCACTGTGAAAGTGGTTGAGTACTGGCTCGCCCAACGGCCCCTTACTCGCCCAACGGCCCCTTAGTACTGGCTCGCCCAACGGCCCCTTAGTGCTGGCTCGCCCAACGGCCCCTTAGTACTGGCTCGCCCAATGAGTACGGGCTCGCCCAACGACTCTGAGTACGGGCTCGCCCAACCTCGTTTGATGGCTCGCCCACCGCGCCAATGTCGGACTGCCCTGCATTGAAGCCTCCACCCCGGCCGCACCACCTGCCCGGCATCGGAGCCTCCTGCCGAGCCCGCGCGGGCACAGGATTGCCCCACTCAATCCTGGCGTGGGCACAGGATTGCCCGGTGTCTCCCAGAAAACATTGGGAGCGCAGTGCTGTACAGCGGTGCGCTCCACAGACTCGTCGCCCGGATTGCCCGGACAAACTATGTCAGCGCAGTGCTGTGTAGCGCTGCGCTGACATACTCGCCGCCAGGATTGCCCCGGTGCACTACGAGCAGCTTGGGCTTGGAACTGTTCTTGCCCGAGCACAGGCTTGTGATGGAGTCGGCCCTGCTGTAGAGCTCCCGGGCCCGGCACGTTGTTGACGCTGACGACAAAGGGCAGGCCACTCGCGAAGAGTGCGTCTTGCAGCTCCGTGTGAAAGACCAGGTCGTGGCCCCCTCTCGTACCATAGTAGTTCATGCTGCGGCCGGGGAAAATGCAAGGAGGGTCAGCGTAGATGCACTGGTGCGCCAGGCAGGGCAGAGCGCGTAGATAGGCCAGCGCGTCCTGGTGCCGCGCGGTCACATTGCACGGTGGCTGCTGCAGACGCCGCACGCTGCTCAGTGCCAGTGGCCGCTGCTGTGTGAAGGAGCCCCACTTTCCCGAGAAGCTGTTGCGCAGCAGGACGTACGCGCAGGCAGCCCGGCGCCCGGCGCGGCCTCTCTGAGCGCCCGGCAGAAGGTGCCCGAAGTAGAAGCGCCTGTCCACCCTGCGCCCCACCAGGCGCAGCAAGGAGCGCAGGAAGACCGGGTCTTGCCTCAAGTAGCAGCGGTGGGTTTGCGACGGGCTCGAAGGCGTCGCACCTCCAGGCCCGGACGCCGGGCGGCGAGGTAGTACTCCAGCTTTCCAGAACCGAAGAAGGGAGAGTGAAGCACAGCGACGTCCCCCAGCAGCCGGTCCAGGTGTGGAGCAAGCCACGCTTTGCTCCCCATGTACTTCAGCTGCATTCCAGCCCTTTAGTTTATCCGGAGTCGCCGCCCGGATTGCCCGGAAAAAACTGTGTCAGCGCACTGCTGTACAGCAGTGCGCTGACAGAAAACTCCGTCAGCGCGTCTCTACACAGCGACGCGCTGACGGACTCGCCGCCCGGCTTCCCGGCTTCAAGTTTGGGAAGTAACGCAAAGGAAATGGGGAAGATCAAGCTGTTTCCTACGACTGAATATAGCAGCAAGCAGCCCTCTGACCCCGTGGTGCCCCTGGTGCCATGCACGGGCATCTTCCTCGGGCCATCAAAATCGGGCAAAACCGTGGCTCTGATCAGCCTGATTCTGGAGCAGTATCGCGGCGTCTTTGAGAGAATTTACGTCTTCAGCCCGAGTGTCAACATAGACGACGGCTGGATACCCGTCAAGAAGTACATTGAGGAGGACCTGGGGGTGAACACAGAGCGGGAGCAGACGTATTGGGACGAGTGGGACGAGGCGGCGCTGCGGCGCATCATCCAGCAGCAGCGCAAGATCACGGAGGCGTCCAAGAAGTTGGAAATGAAGAAACTGTACCAGGTGCTTGTAGTCATCGACGACTTTGCTGACACGCCGCAGTTGCACAAGCCTCACGGCGCCCTGGACACACTGTTCATCAGAGGCCGGCATCTGCAAATCAGCACCTGGGTGAGCTCGCAGAAGCTGAGGCTCATCAGCGCAGCCGTGCGGGTGAACATGCAATTCCTCTGCTGCTGGAGGCTGCGCAACCAGCACGAGCTGGACGCCGTCATTGAGGAGCTGAGCGCCCTGCTTCCGAAGGAGCAGCTGTACCGGCTGTACGAGCAGGCAACGCGGGAACCTTACAGCTTCCTCTTCGTCTACTACCTGAAGCCGAGGAATGAAATGTTCTACAAGCGCTTTGAAGAGCGTTTCGCATTGGAAAGAGAAGCCGATGGGAGCGGCGCTCAGCTTCCTGGGCCAGAAGCTGTTCGCCAGCTCCACGCTGATCAACGCTAGATGCGAGAACATCTCCTGCTGCACCTCCGTCGCAGCCGTCCAGCCGCCCGTCGTCCGCAGAACGGGCGGCTTCCTTAGAAAAAGGATGACGACTATCTACGTGGACAGCCGCAAGAGGGTAGCCGGCTCGGACAGCGACTTCGAGGTCGACCTGGGGTCTCCACAATGGTACCCACTCCGCTCTTCAGCGTGATCTTGGAGAGGATGTCGTCGCCCAGGTTGCCCAGCACTTTGCTGGCGTTGGCCAGCTGGGCGCAGCGCAGGTAGACCTCGTTGCGCGCCATCATCCGGACGAACTCAAAGACCTGAGGCGGGCGGCGCGGCGGGGAAGTCCGCCGCGTCAGGAAATTGCTGGCGCAGCTCCAGGTCGTTCAGAATGAGCCTGTTGCCGTCGTAGGCAACGCTCAGACTAGCTCGCGGGCGAGCTCCAGTTCCGGGTAGTCACGCCGGAGCCTGCCTCCGCCCAGCTTTGACCAGCTGGCGCGAGACATTGAGGCTGCTTAAAAAAAAAAAACCTCCTCGGGGAGAGTTTTTTTGCACTGTTTTGCGCTACAAAATGCTATTACTCCAGTGCCTATATCAATATAGGTATGCGGTCACCCGTGATAGCACATTAGTTCAGAGACAAAGAATGAAAAATTAAGATGCTTAATTTTTCATGCCCAAAAACTTTCCTTGAGCATTCGCTGTGCGATTGCAAACATGTTTTGCCTTGAGACTTGCCTTTGTCTGAATCGTGTTGACAATCCTCAGATGATGCAGCATGGGCTGAGGTGGGAGGGTTGTCCCCATCTTTTGGAGTTGGCGCCTTGTGCCATGGGCTCGTGCCTTTCACGAGCAGCGGTTCAGCGACGTATTGTGCAGCGTTGGGCGCGTTTTCTTCGCCTTTTTTGCCGGATACGTTTCCGTCAACGCCTTTTTCATCATCTGGGTGTGCAATTACAGTTGTTGCAAACACCTTTGCTGAGGAGGCTGTCTCGGTTTTACACGCTGGACCGTTAGATTGTGTTTCGGGTAAAGGGGGGTTTTATGCCCTGGAGGAAAAGGACGACAAGGGTCATAGATCCTCCTGTCGACATGGAAGATGGAAATGTTGCAGAATCTTCACATGGTGCTTCCTCAGGACCCGAGATGCATGGCCATGGGATTTTACATCAGTTCAGGTCGGGTCGCTCAGATGATGGCGATCCTGAGCTCATGGAGGCTTTTCCTGAAGAAGGGCGTCAACATATTGATTCTGGAGGGGACGAAGGTAATTCCGAGGAGGAACTGCTTTCACAAGATGACCATGTTCAAGAAGAGGGTTCTGACACAAGGACTCCTTGGAGTGTAATCGGGGAGTCTGTCAGTGAACCTCGAGGCGTTGCTGCTTTGTCAAGCTTCGACAACAAGGTCTTGTTCCAGAACGCTGTGATTGACAATGTAAGGACTTGCAATATTTCATTGCCCTGGGAGACGGGAGTGTTTGCGCAGATCTTTGATGGAAGTGATGCAGACCTGGTTCCAAGGATGCATGCAGTTTCCTTCCCTTTAGACGTGGCGTCTTTTGCCGAAGCATCTCTTCATGCAGATGGAGCTAAACAAACCTGTTCAGCAACGCCAGGCAAGCCGATTTTTGCAAAGGCTTTCAGCTGCCTGAGTGACACGTCGTTCGTGGAGGAGCGTTCGCAACTATTTTCTGTGGGTGTCAGGAAGTGGTGGGTCATTATTGGCCGCAGCATGGACGCTTGTCAGACGGGACGTATCATCAGAGACTGCGGAGAAGGCGCAGACATGGAGTCGCATGCCTTGGAAACAATTGGTGCAATCATGGGTACAAGATCGCCTCACACTGTGGTCAAACGTGCTAATTCTATTTTGGCTTTCCTCAGGTGGGGTGATGCGCAGCTTGGTGTCTGTAACCTTTTCAGTGAACCCAATATTTGGAAATACATTCAATGGTTGAGGACATCTGACTCAGGGCCTACATCCGCTGCAAGCTTTGTGTCTGCTTTGAGATTTGCTCATTTCATCCTTGGGTTTGCAGATTCAATCAATGACTTGGTGAGCAGGAGGATTGCAGGTTTGAGCGAGCAGATTTTTGCAACGAAGAGAAAATTGAAGCAGGCTGCCCCGCTCTCGGTGGAGCAAGTGAAATTTTTGCATTGTGTCCTGAAGGATGAGCATCAGCATGATATGGATCGCGCCAGTGCAGCCTATTTGCTTATTGCAATTTACGGCAGGTGTAGACATAGTGATCTGTGCTTTATTCAGGACGCTATTCCGGATTTTGGACCTGAAGGCGGTTTCCTGGAATTGCGGGCTACTGCTCACAAGACGGGCCGAACAGCGCAGCGGAAGGCTCAGCTTCTTCCGATTCTCATTCCGGCTGTGGGGGTCACGGGCGAAATGTGGCTAGATGCTGCTGCTAGCGCTTTTCAAAGAGTTGGTTTGATTTTGGATGGAGAAGTGAACCAATCTTCAGGCCGCCAACCTCGGACTCGGTGGATGCCTTGTGCAGGCGTGGCCTTAAGTCTGGTGAGGCCACGAACCTACTTAGGGAGTTCCTGGCACTGAACGCAGATGGTCGGGATCTCAATGCGATTTCATCACATTCGTGCAAAGCAACCGTCCTCAGTTGGAGTTCGAAGTTTGGGTTGGACGAGTACACCAGGTCTGTTCTAGGAAGACATGTTTCTGCTACAGTTTCAAGCTCGGCCTTGTACGCAAGGGATTTGTGCATTGAGCCGGTGAGGAAGTTGCAGGAGCTGATTAAGCAGATTGCTACAGGTGTTTTTCGCCCAGATGCGCCCAGAAGTGAATTTTTCGGTGCGTGGTACCAACACTGGTTGATGAACCGTGTGTGACCAAGGACGAGCCGGCTGATGAGCTTGAGAATGAATTCATTGTGATTTCTTCGGATGAGGATTCGACATCGGACTCATCCAGTTCGACAGGCTCGGATGGCAGCTCTAGCAACCCTGGATCTGAGGTGGGCCAGCCACTTGCGAAGATGCCTCGCCTGATTCCTGGTGATCCCAAAGTGGGCAAATGGTTCACACACAAGAAATCAAAGATTTCGCATTTCTGCCGCAACTTCGAGAGCCTGGTTTCGCCTGTTCGCCTTTTTGTTTGTGGCAAACGTTTGAATGATAATTACGAACCTGTCCTGCCGGGTAAAGAACCTTTTGCGGACTGCATGATGTGTAGAAGGAGTGCCTTCTAGCTGGAATGCCAGCTCAAGTGTCGATGGACACGGGCTATGTGGCCCATATGGAAGATTGTGGAATGCCACAATCGTTGAGTGTTTTTGTTGCAGACGTCCGTTTGCAGTAAAGAGGAAATGCTGCGATGGCAGCTATATGTTTCCTTCTGCGATGGCAGCATGTGTGTCAAGTGTGCTGCGATGGCAGTATACTTGATGGGGTTTCCTGTGGAATCTGTTGGATTCCCTTCGCAGATGTGCGGCTCAAGTGTGAACAGAATATTTTCTGTTGAGCTTGATTGTTTTGCAGGTTTGTAACTTGTGTGATGACCTTTGAGATTACATGTTGGTGTTGGGTGCTAAACTTGAGTTGTTCCAACCTTTGCCGTAGTTTGAGATGGCTCTGCTTATTGAATCAGAGGCTCATTTCTCACAAAGAGCCCAAGAGATCAACTTGGGTGCTGGTGTGCTTAGGGCGCTGAAGCAGAATGGTATTGCTACGCTGGGAAGTCTGGCCTATGCGTTTGGCCAGCCAGGCCAGCCCCTGGATGAGGGCGCTTTCGGTGAGTGGGCGAAAGGGATTGCAGGCGAAGGAATCTCCCTGGGGATTTGTCGGCATTGAAGAGAGCCCTTTTTGAGTCGCAGACGATGGTGCTAGCAGCTCTTAGAGATCAGGTTTCAAACCCTGATAGCCAGGGTGCGAGGCATCTTCCTGATGCAGAGAGAGAGAAGAGGATGGACAATCTGAAAACCTCTCTTGTGGGGGTCATAGTGGAAGGACCGCTTGAGCCAAGCCACGCCTTGTTGGAGCTATGTGCAAACCAATACCAAGCCAACCAGCTGCAGTACATCAAGCCAGAGAAGTGCACCTCGCGTATGCACGAAATCACGACAGGAAAGCCAAGCACCAAGGAGTTGCAACTCGAGGCCAACAAGCTGGTGGTGAGAGAGCATGTTGAGGTGTCAGAAATGACGATTCACAACTCGCTGCTCTTGCAGGAGGCTTTCGTGGGTTGGCTTACGTTTTCAGCAATTCCGTGTCGCATGCAGCTTATGAGCGTTATCTACAGACGTTGTTTATGCACACGAGTCGTGAGCCTCCCCCGGGTTGCCAACGTTGTTCGCTTTCTCAGTTGGTGCAGGCGGACCGCATGGTCTTTATCCGGTTGATCGAGGAGAACGTGAAGCCGCGTAGGAAGCCCGATGGAACGTATCCAATGGACCTTGCACTGACAGCAGCATTGCAGTCTTACCATGTGAGCTTCACGCTGATGCCGTTGCCCGCCAGGGTTCCTGGAAAGCCGTCCGCTGACCAAAGGGCGACGCCAAATCCGCCACCTGCAAAGAAACTGAGAAACGAGGAGTCCGGCAAGGGTAAGGGGAAATCCAAAGGAAAAGATGCAAAGGGGAAGTCCCGCAAGGTGGCTACCCCCTCTATGCTATCCTCAATGCTGGGGGAGTGGCTACCACACCAGATGGATCGCCGCTCTGCTTTGACTACGTCTTGGGACATTGCAACCGAAGTGTTACCGATGGGCAGTGCGTGAAAGGTAAGCACCTTTGTTGCGTGTGCTTCGAGCCGCATTCCCTCAAAGAGCACCGGAAGTCGGCCTAGCACCGGATGATGTTTCATCGGATGCGATGAGCAGTGCAGCCGGTCTCCACAGGAGTGGTTTGCCGCATGCGCGCGAGGCACGCCATTCTGAACGACCTTTGCCGTTGGAAGATACCGACGAGCAATCTTTTCCCGACCCAATTGAAATAAACTTGAGTGACACTGAGACCATTGTCTCAGATAAGCATGACGTTGTGGGCGACTCCTGCAGGAGCCCAGCACCCTCAGCTCTGAGTGCTCCTTTTGTGCTTGAGATTTTCGCTGGCACAGCCAGAGTGACCTCTTGTTTGCGACGTTTAGGTTTGAACAGCAGCTTGGGCGTTGATCATGCTAGGAAGATGCCGAATGCCCCCATTTTGATTTCCGACTTGACCTCCCAGGACGGTCAGGAGCTATGTTTGCTTTGGGCATCTAGCGACCAGCTGTTGGGCATTCATGCAGCTCCCCCTTGCGGGACATGCAGCGCCGCGAGACAAATTGTGCTTCGTGACTCATCAGGCTCCCGCATTCCGCAACCAATGCCCTTGCGATCCCAGGAATACCCGGATGGGCTTCCGCACTTGCACGGAAAGGACAAGATCAGGGTGGATGCAGCCAACTGTCTTTATGCTTTTCTTGTGAAACTTTTGAACCTGTGCCATGCTAGAGGTTTGGTCTTCTGTGTGGAGAACCCTCGGAGTTCCTGGTTTTGGCAAACCAGTTTTTGGAGGTCCCTCGTTTGCCCCACAACTTTCACAGTTCATCAGGCTTGTGCATACGGTGGCCAGCGGCCAAAGTGGACCGCCTTGGCCCACAATTGCAGACATTTCAAGAAAGTTTCGCGCTTGTGCCCGGGTGTCAGTGACTCTCACACTCACTTGCCGTGGGGTCTCGTGCGCAGTGACACTGGCAAGATATTTGCAACCGCAGAGGAGACTGCGTATCCTCCCCAGCTTGCTTGGGAAATTGCGAAAGCATTTGCATGCGAAGCAGTGGACAGAGGCTGGCAGCCACCGCCATGCGCTTTTGAGATGATGTCGCAGTCCAGCGACTTACACGCTTTGCGTGCAATCACGGGCCAGCAGCCTCGCGCATCAAAGATTCCACCTTTGGTGCCCGAGCATAGACAGGTAATTGTGCTACGTGGTCCGTTGAATGTTTCGCTGCCTGTTGCGCCAATGAGCCGGCTCAAGGTTCCCTGGACAGCTCCAGCTGGCCTGGAGCCCGCTGGATCGGTGGTGCCTGCCGAGTCCCAGCTGCTTCGTGTGTCTCCTTTTCGGCCAAGAGGGGGTGTGAGGGACGAGCTTGCTCCTGTCACTGGGTTCCTGGACAAACATTCTGTTGAGATTGCTTGGGGTGTGCCTTTTTCTCCTACCCAGTTTGTTGCAGAAGCTTTGAGGGTGGGTCATCCTCAAAACCTTGACCTGGTGCTGCCTGGAGCTTTGGCGTGTGTTGTTAAGAAACTTGCTGCCGAGGATCTCGCTTCAATAGCAAAAATGCGTTTGGAGTGCATCAGGCATTGGACTGCCAGAGCAAGAGAATTGGCGCCTGCTGAGAAGTCCTTGAAGCGTAACATGCCTGATAATTTGAGATGCCTACTTGCCCCAAAACGCATTCTCCTGTGGGAAGAAATGCTTAAGGCTTGTGGTTACACCGACTTGGGAGTTGTTGCCGAACTTAAGGAGGGGACCGTTTTGACGGGAGTTGTCCCCCCCACGGGTGTTTTTCCTGCTGCCTTTAGGCCGGCCATAGTCAGAGAAGAAACCCTAAAGCAATTTGCGAGGACTGCCAGGAAGTCCATCTTGTATGCGACAAGGTCCTCCGGTGACCAATCCCTTGATGAGAAAGTGTATGCAATGACATTGGACGAGGTTCAGTCGGGGTGGCTATCGACGTCCGGTCGCTACCGGATGATGCTGTCATTAGCAGGCGTTTTGGGCTTCAGCAGCCAAACAAAGTTCGTCTCATAGATGACCTTAGCATCTCTCAGTTGAACTCGACCGTGCAGGCTTCCGAGTCGCCAAGGCCTCAATCGACTGACGTTATTGGGGCTTTGGTGATGCGGCAGTTGCCAGGGAAAAGTTTGTTGGGACGGACCTATGACTTGAAGTCTGCCTATAGGCAGCTAGGTGTTCACCCTGCCTCCCGCTGGGCCAGCTACATTGCATGTTACTGTCCCAAGGAAAAGACCGCCCAAGTTTTCAGGTTGAGAGCCGTTCCGTTTGGAGCGACGAGGGCCGTTTTCTCTTGTCTCAGGATTGTGCAGAGTATCTGGCATCTGGCTACCTCAATGTTGCATATCCCGTTGAGCGTGTTTTATGATGACTTTGTGGTTTTCTCGGAAGTGGGTTTGGACCTCGACAAACCAGGCCTTTACGGGCCTCTTGGATTTGCTCGGTTGGCGATATGCAATGGATGGATCCAAGTGCTGTGAATTTGCCCCTTGTTTTGATGCGTTGGGCATCACGATTGACCTGAGTGACTCTCGCATAGGCTTAGCTCGTTTTGCCAACACAAAGAAGAGGTGTGCAGAACTTTCTGAATGTCTAAAAGGAATTCTTGCAAAGGGTCGATTACCTAAGAAGGAAGCTTTGCGTCTGAGGGGTCGGATGCATTTTGCTGACTCTCAGGTTTTCGGCAGGACTAGCAAATTGTGCCTGAGAGCCATCTCAGATCATGCACATTTTCAGACCTCAGAAGAGCTTACCGAGACGTGTGCGGACGCCATACGGCGCTTTGTGTCATTTCTTGCTTTGGGAAAGCCGAGGTTCCTGTGTGCCCATCGGGAAACGCCTTGGTTGGTGTTTACCGACGCTTCGTATGAACCGACAGATCGTGTGTGGCCTGCTGGACTTGGTGCAATTGTGCATGATCCCATGGGACGTGCGCTCGAGTACTACTCTTTGTCCTTGACACATGGTCAATTAGAAGATTTAGGATCAAATGAGAAAAAGACCTTGATTTTTGAGCTTGAGCTGATGGCCGCATGCGTTGCTTTCTCTACTTGGGAAAACATGTTTCAGGGTGCACCGGTCCTATTGTTTATCGATAATAATTCTTGCAGGGACGTTGTCATTTCAGGAGCAGCCCGCTCCAGGATGGGCCAGTGCCTTGTGAGAGATTTGTTCGAGACAGAGGATTGTGCCTCACTTCACTTGTGGGTAGCACGTGTGCCGTCTCCATCCAACCCAGCAGACATGCCCTCGAGACGCGATGTTTCTTCTCTCGAAAACAAAGGCGCAGTCCGCCGCGATGTATCTGCAAGGGTAGCGGAACTTGTCCAGAAATGTGCCAAAGTGAGAGTCGGATAAAGGGGGGAGAAGGCCTAGAATAAATTGCCAAAGTTTGCATCAGCAATACCGTGTGCAGCATCGCTTGCTTAGGTAACTTTACCCTTGTGTGTGCACCTGTGTGCCTGCCTGAATTCTAGAAGCATCAGAACCCCCATGCCACCGACGAGAAAAGCTGCGCGCCAGGCATTCGGACTTTTCGGGAACCTGTGTGTTTGCAGGGGCTTTCGGTTTTGCCTTGATTTCCTTGGGTCTCGTCTGGATGTGCTTGACCCTTTTGTCTAAATGATGTTTGGAAATTTTTGGGCGGTTCTTTGGCTCAAAACTAAGTATGCGGTCACCCGTGATAGCACATTAGTTCAGAGACAAAGAATGAAAAATTAAGATGCTTAATTTTTCATGCCCAAAAACTTTCCTTGAGCATTCCCTGTGCGATTGCAAACATGTTTTGCCTTGAGACTTGCCTTTGTCTGAATCGTGTTGACAATCCTCAGATGATGCAGCATGGGCTGAGGTGGGAGGGTTGTCCCCATCTTTTGGAGTTGGCGCCTTGTCCCGCCCGCCCATCCCTGGCGCCAAGTCAGGTGTGCAAACGGCAAAGCCTAGACTAAATTGCCAAAGTTTGCATCAGCAATATTGTGTGCGGGGAGAAGGCCTAGAATAAATTGCCAAAGTTTGCATCAGCAATACCGTGTGCAGCATCGCTTGCTTAGGTAACTTTACCCTTGTGTGTGCACCTGTGTGCCTGCCTGAATTCTAGAAGCATCAGAACCCCCATGCCACCGACGAGAAAAGCTGCGCGCCAGGCATTCGGACTTTTCGGGAACCTGTGTGTTTGCAGGGGCTTTCGGTTTTGCCTTGATTTCCTTGGGTCTCGTCTGGATGTGCTTGACCCTTTTGTCTAAATGATGTTTGGAAATTTTTGGGCGGTTCTTTGGCTCAAAACTAAACACTAGAGTAATAGCTTTGGCGCGGTTTTGCGCTACAAAATGCTATTAGTCCAGCGCCTATGTCAAGATAGACACTGGACTAATAGCTTTTGCACGGTTTGCGCTGAAAAAATGCTATTCTTCCAGTGCCTACATCAATGTAGGCACTGGAGGAATAGTTTTCCTTCGCCGTACGACTCAAAATGCGTGTATATAAACAAGCGTCCCCAGCTCGCTGAGCTCCTTCTCCCCCACAACCTCTAGGGTCTGCCGCATCCCGCTGACCAGCGGCACGTCCTTCATCGACCCCGAGTCCATCAAGATCGCCTTCCGCGTCAGGAACACGGACGGCACCAACCCGCTGGCCCCAGCCACGCCCAACCCCGCCTGCTTCGTCCAGCGCGTCCAGGTCTTCGCCAACGGCCAGCGCTGCGACGACATCAACTACTACGGCCGCACCGTGGCCGTGCATGACCTGCTGAAGGGCCGCGAGTACAACCGCAACAAGGCCATGGAGGGTTTCGACTACGCGGACGTGCTGCTGCGCCCCACCATGGTGGGCATCCTGCGCTGCGGGAAGATGCTGCCGCCGCAGCTGAACCTGGTGATAGAAATTGAGTTTGCGGACGCCACGGGGCCACGCTGAGCGCCGACTTTGAGATCCAGAACGTCCGGTTCACCTTCAAGGGCCTGGACGGCACGATGACGGACCTGTTCATCCACCTGGTGTACCAGCTGGCGGGCGTCTCTGCGCTGGACTAAAAAAAAGGCCCGGTTTGATGCAGAGTGGCGCCAGCTGGTGACGCTCTCCGGCACGGGCGTCTCGGTGCTGGCTAAAAAAAAAGGCCCGGTGTCCCTCTGCATCATTTTTGATGCAGAGGGACACCGCGTTTGAAGTTGAGGGACACCGCCACACAAATGACAAAAAAAGGCCCGCTGTCCTTCTTAGTCGTTTTTGACTACAGGTGGAAGCCACCTAGTCCGGAATGCTCAGCCGCTCCGCAAGCTCCTCCGTGGCCGCGCGCGCAATCTCGTCGCACAGCGCAGCAGGAACGCTGTAGAGCAGCTCGCGTGACTGGCTGACCCTCTCGTACTGCCCCTCCATCAGCCGCGGCCCCCGCTGCGCGGCGCGGAGGTGCCTGCCGTGCTGCCACGCGCCGCAGCGGCTGCCGGGCCTGCACAGGCCTCGCCTCGGCCTCCAGCGCATGTTGGTCCACAGCCGCGTCTGCTTCCTGTACGGAGTTCCGTACTTGCAGTAGGTCACGTCCACCTGGGCTGCCTGCTGCTGCCTGCTTGCTCGCCGCCCCCTCGCCTACCTGCTTGCCTTGCCCGCTCCATGAACGGCCGGGTCTTCAGCAGCCCGGTGGCAGGGTTCTCTATGACCCACATGAGCGGGTCAAAGTGCGCAATGATCTCAAGCTGAGCACCAGCGCATCGCCCTCCAGGAGCCGTCGCGGGCGCGTCGTCAGCGCGCGGCTGTATTCCGTGCAGACGGGGCTCGCCCAGACCATGTCGAAGTGCCCCGGCGGAAACGTCGTGTAGTCCCAGCTCCGGATGTCGCACAGGATGGTGACACGATATCCAGGGAGACGACCTCCCAGCCCGCCGCCTCGAAGGCCCTGCCCACCGACTTGGTGCCGCAGAAAAGCTCCAGGAGTCTCGGCGTTTTTAAAGAGCAAGATCACCGCCACTGCGATGAAGACTCGCACGTTCATCGGACCGGACTTTCTTCCTACGGACAAAAAAAGGAGCCGAACTTCGCAATGAAGCTTGCACTCGGGCTGGACGTTCAGACCAATGCCAAGGGGGGAAAGTTCATGTCCATAGAGGACTCCCATCAGGGCGCGCTGGTGTGCAAGGTGGACGTGGAGGTGCTGCGGGAGCCCGCCAACTTCCAGGACGACGGGGCCAAGAGGGTGGGCGTGTGCTTTGCGAAGCAACACCGACCTGGAGCTGTGGACGGAGGAGGTGGAGCAGGGCGTCATCGACAACATGATCGTCTTCCAGAAGCCCTTTCCGGGGGCCGCCCGCACCGAGCTTGAGAGCCAGCTGCAGCGCGCCGTCAAGGTGAGCGCCAAGGGCAAGCACGTCAAGTGCAAGATTGACCTGGAGCGCTGCCTCTTCTGGGACCCGGCCGGCGACCGCGTGCCACGCCCCGCGGAGTTCGCGCGTCGCAGGCCGCGCGCTTGTGGAGGCCCGGCGCGTGTGGCTGATGGGCAGGCAGTGGGGCGTGCTCTTTGAGGTGCGCCACCTCATGCTGGAGCCCCTGGAGGCGCCGTGCTGCCCGTTCGGCTAGGCCGCCTCCAGCAGCTCGGAGCTCGTGGCCCTTGAGGCGCCCACGTACAGGCGGCGCAGCTGAGGTGGCATGACTCCAGGTCCAGGCTGTGGAGGGTGAGGCCCTGGCAGCTGGCGCAGGTCACTGCGTGGCTCGGCCGCGTGGCCTGCAGCAGGCTGAAGAACCAGGAGCGCATGCCGTTGTCCAGCCTCACTCCGTCCGGCTCCACTTCCGCCACGGCCACAAAGACCCCCTTGGGTATCTTTCCGCCGGCCCCGATGAGGCGCAGCCGGCCAAACCCTCATGCTCTGCGGGCTGTTTTGGGTTGGTATAAAATTATCACAACCGTTTTGAATTGGTACCGATTCGTAGCAACCCAAATCTACGTGGATGACTTCCAGCTCTAGCAGCTTTGAGGCCTCTGGCGCCAGGGCCCGGTTCGCCGCTGCGTTGACGGCCATGCGCTTGCTGTGGCTGATGACCAGCGTGGTGTCCGGCCACCCGGGCTTTGAGGGGTAGAGCTCCTTCAGCCTCGCCTTGGCCTGCTCCAGCGTGGGGCACGCCTCCTCGCCGACCCGCAGCCACTTCACGAAGTTGAAGATGCCGGGGTCGGAGCGCATGTTCTCCGTGAGCTCGTGCCTGTGCCCGCCGGCCAGGTCGCGGATGAGCTGGCTGTGCTCCAACGGCGCGCTGATGGGCCGCCCGGCCCAGGAGTCCAGCACGGCCGGCAGCTGCCGGAAGTCTCCCAGCAGCAGGAACTTCACGTCGGCGTTCAGCCCCACGCAGGCCAGGTCCGCCCAGAGCGCCATGTCCAGCTGCGTGATCTCCTCCACCACCAGCCAGTCCAGCTTTTGCGCGCTGCCCCCGCGCACGTACCTGCGCACCCAGTGGTCGGCCGTCTGCGCCCCCAGGCCAGGTTCTGCGCGGAGCAGTGCGTCTTTGAGACGAGGTGCACCGCCTCGCCCTGCTCTCGCAGCCTCGCCACAATGGTGCGGGCCAGGTGCGTCTTTCCGGTGCCCGGCAGGCCCGTGAGCAGCAGGGAGGTTGCCCGCCAGGCAGTGGCCCACGGGGTCGTCCACCCCGTTCCACCTCCGTTGTTTGGGGCGCTCCGCCTCCATGCGCGGCGCCCTGCCGCTGAGCAACGGCTTCGTCTCTTCCACGCGGTAGACCGGTGTGCCGTCCGGGTGGCGCAGCGCCTCCAGCGCCCGCAGCCGCTCCGCGAAGCGCTTCGGCAGCCGCTGCGTCAGCAGGCAGTCCGTCTTCACCTGCGCCAGGTAGCGCGGCGGCGCGTCCAGGATGCGCCGGGCCTTGGCCACCACACAGTGCTCAAAGCCCAGGACCGCGTCATGGATGGGGCGGTAGGTGCCGTTGCTCAGCAGCCTTCTGGCGTAGACGAAGTCCACACCATGCCCGGCGAAGGCCTGAGAGAAGTCCGCGCCCGCGCCGTCCAGCTCGCTGCTGCTGCTGCGCACGCTGTAGACCACCTCCGTGCTGCGCGCCCACAGGCCTATCATCGCGTTCGGCCACGCGGCGTCCAGGCGCTCCAGCGCGCGCCGCAGCGTCGCCGCGTCCACGTGGCTCCGCGCGGAGATGCCCAACACAATGTGGTCCCAGCGGCAGACGCCCAGGTCCAGCATCGCGGCCAGCGAAACCTTCGGGTACCAGCCGGGCCCCACGTACGGCAACAGATTAAGGCAGGACTGCCTCGTGCGCAGCAGCCCTCCACAAAGCCCAGGTCCGGCAGCACGCCGTCCACGGGCTCAACGCCGTCTGCCGGGCACAGGATGGGCAGGGGGCGTTGGCCAGCCCGTTGCGCCTGCAGCGCACCACGTCCACGCCGACGTACAGAGCGTCTCTATTGCGGGACGCTTGCGCACGCCGCGCCTCAAAGACAAGAGGAGGCAGCTTGGGGCTCCGGGCGTACTCCATGACTCCGGGGGCCACGCGGCTCTCCAGGCTGGTGGGCTGCGCGCTCTCTCTCAGCGTCTTCTCGCTGTGGCAGTCGCCGCGCAGCGCCTGCAGGGTTTGTGCGCTGCCCCACCGGCGCCACGTGGTCCAGCTCGCAGGTGCCGGCCGTCAGCCCGCAGCCGCACAGCGCGCTTGCCGTCCTGCGCGGCCAGGGTCTTCTGCCTCTCCGCCGCGCCGGGCACCTCCCGTTTTGCCTTGAGCAGCTTCAGGAAGATCTCGTGCGCCAGCCCGGCCAGGCGCTGTCCCCGGTACTTCTGCCCCAGCGCCTCGCACCACCTCCGCAGCACCTCCAGCAGCTCTCGGATCCTGGTGCCCCGCCTCAGCCTCAGCCTGCAGTACTGCGCCGGCTGATGGCCGCCTTGGGGCTCTCGCCGACGGCCATGAGCTGGCGCCGCGCCTCGCGCAGGTCTCGCACCAGAACAGCCCCGGCTGCACGTCCGCGGCGTCAAAGCGCCTCCACCCGCGCCGCCTGCCTCTCCAGCACCCGCTTCACGGCCCTGTACATGTAGCAGTGCCGTCGAAGGCCAAGAAGCACACGGTGCGGTGCTCCTTCAGCGCCGGGTCGTAGCTGTCCACGAGGTCGCCCTGCGAGCTCAGCACGCGCATCGGCGCGTTGCGCCACACGCAGAACTCTCGCACCTCCTCGGCGGAGACGCCGAGGCGCCTCCAGTCGTGGCGCAGCATGGCGTCAAAGTCGGCGCACACCTCCTCCACGCTCAGCTGCAGCAGCTCGGCCAGCTGCCGGGGCACGCAGAGCGGCTTGTCCTCAAAGGCGCTCTGCAGCAGCGCGTAGGCCCCCGGGCCGCGCCGCAAGTTCAGCACGACGGCTCCATCCGCCCCCGTGCAAGCCCGGGCGCCGCCGTCCGCTGTCGTTGTCTCGCCCAACTTGCCATTCTTTTTTTACGGTCCAGTTTTTTTTGCTCGGCCGCGCATTCTCCCCGATCATGCGTGCCCCTGAAATGGCCGGGGAGAATAGCGCGTTTTGCGGCATGTGCCCCCCAAACCCCGAAGTTTTTTGTCAGGCTGTTGTGCGTGGCGATGGCGCTGGGGGAGTCTCCAAGCAGGCGTGTAGGAAGGCTAGGAGTGCCGAGCAGGCGCAGTGCCGGGCAGGCGTACGCCGAACAGACTTTTTTTTCGCCCGCCCAGTCCACCGTTCCAGCCTCGCGATTTCCGTCTTCCTCCGAGAAAGCTCCTCGCCCGTGAGCTCGCGCCCGACACCGTAGTTGCGGCGCGTCCGACCGGTGGCCACTTCGGTTCGCAAATTCGTGAGTCTGCGCAAGAGAGGCGACAGGTATTGTTTCGCCATGGCGAAATGAAGGTCGGCTTGCGTTGCTCGCTTTCTGTCACAGCCTTTTAAAGTTTGAGCCTCAGAACGCGCGGCTGAGAACGTCGGTTTTTTTGTATGACGGGGCAGTGCCAGTGCTCGGTCAGGAAAGCGGCTCTGCAAAGAAGCGTGCTCTGCCAGGAAGGGAATGGGGGCGAGTCAGCTTTGGAGTTGTGTGTTGTTGTTGTCTACTTTCTTTTTTTGGGGGGCGGGGGTGAGTGCTTCCGGGTTGGGCGAAGGGGGGATGGGGGCGAGTCAGCTTTGGAGTTGTGTGTTGTTGTTGTCTACTTTCTTTTTTTGGGCGGGGGTGAGTCAGCTTCCGGGTTGGGCGAAGGGGGGATGGGGGCGAGTCAGCTTTGGAGTTGTGTGTTGTTGTTGTCTACTTTCTTTTTTTGGGGGGCGGGGGTGAGTCAGCTTCCGGGTTGGGCGAAGGGGGGATGGGGGCGAGTCAGCTTTGGAGTTGTGTGTTGTTGTTGTCTACTTTCTTTTTTTGGGGGGCGGGGGCGAGTCAGCTTCCGGGTTGGGTGAGTTGTCTTCTGCGGGGAATTGAGGCGAGTCAGCTTCCGGGTTGGGTGAGTTGTCTTCTGCGGGGAATTGAGGCGAGTCAGCTTCCGGGTTGGGTGAGTTGCTTTCTGCGGGGAATTGAGGCGAGTCAGCTTCCGGGTTGGGTGAGTTGTCTTCTGCGGGGAATTGAGGCGAGTCAGCTTCCGGGGGGGCGAAGGGGGGATGGGGGCGAGTCAGCTTTGGAGTTGGGTGTTGTTGTTGTCTACTTTCTTTTTTTTGGGGGCGGGGGTGAGTCAGCTTCCGGGGGGCGAAGGGGGGATGGGGGCGAGTCAGCTTTGGAGTTGTGTGTTGTTGTTGTCTACTTTCTTTTTTTGGGGGGCGGGGGCGAGTCAGCTTTGGAGTTGGGTGTTGTTGTTGTCTACTTTTTTTTTTTGGGGGCGGGGGCGAGTCAGCTTCCGGGTTGTGTGTGTTGTCTTCTGCGGGGAATTGAGGCGAGTCAGCTTCCGGGTTGGGTGAGTTGTCTTCTGCGGGGAATTGCGGCGAGTCAGCTTCCGGGTTGGGTGTGTTGTCTTCTGCGGGGGATGGAGGCGAGTCAGCTTCCGGGTTGTGTGATGTCGTCTTCTGCGGGGGATGGAGGCGAGTCAGCTTCCGGGTTGTGTGATGTCGTCTTCTGCGGGGGATGGAGGCGAGTCAGCTTTGGAGTTGTGTGTGTTGTCTTCTTCTTTTGGAGGGAACGGTGTGAAAAATTGGAAGCTGACTGACGCCACTTGACGACAATGTCAAGTGTACCTTGAATCCCTGAGAAATCTACCATGTGTAACTTTTGTGCGTCGTAAAAGGAGAAAACATCATCATTGCCATAATGTCTAATGTTTTCTTTAAACCCACAAACTACAAACTTTCCCTGGTTGATCCTGCCAGTAGTCATATATGCTTGTCTCAAAGACGGTCATCAACACTTGGCCACATCCAGTGTGGGCACGAGGGTCGACTTGGCATGTGTACAATTTCTGTTGCCGCCTCTTTGCGCCGTCGTTGCCTCGCTTCCCCTCGCGCCGACGATGTCTGCCCCTGCGGGCGCTTTGACTGCGCACGAGCGCCTGCTCGCCGCCGTGAGTGCGGCTGACGCACTGCCGAGAGGCACCACCTTTGAGAAGGTGAAGGGGCCAGGGATCGGCCTCCGTGCAGCGCACGGACGGAGACGAGCTGGTGAAAAGCGCAACGGCCTGCGCGCGCCGGCTCAACCAACGCCTGAGCCGGATGAGGAAGCTCGGCATGGATGCCACGACTGAGCCCGCTCTCGCAGAGGCGCCCATCAAAAGTGAGCCCGCTCCTGCCGAGGCGCCTGAGCCCGCTCCTGCCGAGGAGCCTGAGCCCGCTCCTGCCGAGGCGCCTGAGCCCGCTCCTGCCGAGGCGCCTGAGCCCGCTCCTGCCGAGGCGCCCACTGAGCCTGCCGAGGCGCCTGAGCCCGCTCCTGCCGAGGCGCCCACTGAGCCTGCCAAGGCGCCTGAGCCCGCTCCTTCCTGCCGAGGCGCCTGAGCCCGCTCCTGCCGAGGCGCCCACTGAGCCTGCCGAGGCGCCTGAGTCCACTCCTGCCGAGGCGCCCACTCCTGCCGAGGCGCTTGAGCCCACAATATTGCCGAGGCGCCTGAGCCCGCTCCTGCCATGAGCAGTGCGCCTCTTCTCGCCATCCAGAGTCTCTGGCAGATGCTGGCCGCAGAGCAAACGCCGGGCAATATCGAGATGTACAGATTATTTCGGCGCTTGGGCAGCGCCATAAGCAGAGGATCTCCGGGTCATCCGGCAGGAACTGCGAGAGTTTCGCAAGTTCATGGAGTCTCATTACAAACAATTTTTCGGCCCTTGCCTTCTCCGCGTCTCGGTGAGCACAGGCATATCTTGCCTCACTAATCTGTTGGCCGAAGTGCAAGCGAGGATCGCCTCGCTTGCCCGCGGCAAGAAGCGCAGGGCGGACGAGCCGTAGCTTTTCAGGCGAACACGTGGCGCAGAGAAAAACAGATCGTGATTGCGTCGTTTGGCAACGAGTGCCCCAAACCCTAAAGGGACATTTGTGCGGTTTTGCGCCACAAAATGCTATTAGTCCAGGCCCTACATGTAGACCCTGGACTAATAGCTTTTGCACGGTTTTGCACGGGTTGCCCATGCCAGCCCCGCTCATTTGATTGGTTCGCCCAACCCGTTGGTTTCCCGAGGACCCAAACCCTAACCCAAAAAGGAGCTGAGCAGGGTCCGGGAATTCCCCCCCAGCCCGCACAATGTCTCAAAACCTTTTTTCTCCCAGTTTTTTCGCTCGATCAGGATCAGGCAATTCCAACTTGAGTGTGATCAAAGTTTTTTTTTGCGCCAAAAGGGGCTTGCTTCAAGCGTCCCTGGACGCAGGGAGGCCTGGTCGTGCCTAAAAAATCATTTTCAAAGGAGGCTAGTCGAGGGTCCTGGGCCTCGGAGGCGCCAGGAAGTCGTCCAGCTGCCTGCCCCGTCTCGTCAGCCGGCCCGCCGCGTTGCCGCTGCCCTGCGGCGCCGGCAGCGCCAGCTTCAGCAGGGTCTCCCGGCCCTCCGTGCTGCGGACGGTCATGGAGTCCACGGCCCCCAGCTGCTGCACGTCGCCGTACTGAGGGTTGAAGCTCCTCGCCGCGTTCGTCGGCGCTCGGAAGGCGCCCGCGTCCTCCACCGCCTTCACGCGCCGGTCGGTGAGGTCCTGGTTGTGCTGGAACTTGTCGGCGTTGTCTTGGAGGACCCTGAACTCTGTGGCCGGCTGCTTCTCCACGTCCTCGGGCGCGCCGTGCACCGTCTCGTGGGGCCGCGCGTTGGAGGCCCCGGCCGCCCGCTCGAAGTGGTCGCTCCACTGCCCGCCCTTGCGCGCCACCCTCGTGGCCAGGTCCTTCTTCAGCGTCTGGATGCCCCGGTCCACCACGGCAATGGCGTTGCGGTCCTCGGGCCGCTTCGTCCGGCGCACGGCTTCGGGCAGAGACCTGCGCACGATGGAGCCAGTGTCCGCCATAATCGCACACTGCTTCGTAGTTGGTGATAACATACGAGACATCAGCTGCGTGCCTCCATGTCGGCGGGCTGGCGCGGCTCTGCCGGGCAGGTTCGCCGAAACTTTAGACAGTTGTCCCCCCACAGGACAACTGGATTTTTTTTTTCGCTCGCCGGGCTGGAGGCAATAAGATCCGTCTCTCGGCGATGATCCGTCTTGGACCATGATAGATTTTTTATTCTCAGGAGAGGCGCTCACCGGGCTGGCGGTGGAAAAAACCGTCTCGGACCTGGGAATAAAAGTCTTTTAAGGAGAGGCGCTCGCCGGGCTGGAGGCAATAAGATCCGTCTCTCGGCGATGATGCGTCTCGGACCATGATAAATTTTTTATTCTCAGGAGAGGCGCTCGCCGGGTTGGTGGTGGAAAGATCCGTCTCTCGGCGATGATCCGTCTCGGGTGGAATCCGCGGCCTCCTAGCTTCAGAGCTGCAACGCCTCTTCCAATTGAGCTATGGATCCTTGCTACACTTGGATTTATTCACAGGAGAGGCGCTCACCGGGCTGGAGGCGGAAAGATCCGTCTCGGGGATTTCTTGCTCCCAGGAGAGGCGCTCACCGGGCTGGAGGCGGAAAGATCCGTCTCGGGGAATTTCCTATCTCGAAAATTTCTTGCTCCCAGGAGAGGCGCTCACCGGGCTGGAGGCGGAAAGATCAGTCTCGGGGATTTCTTGCTCTCAGGAGAGGCGATCCGTCTCGGGGAATTTCCTATTCCCAGGGGATGGAAAGATCCGTCTCGAAAATTTCTTGCTCCCAGGAGAGGTCACTGGGCTGGAGGCGGAAAGATCCGTCTCGGGATTTTTCTATTCCCAGGAGAGGCGGTCACTGGGTTGGAGGCGGAAAGATCCGTCTTGGGGAATTTCCTATTCCCAGGAGATGGAAAGATCCGTCTCGAAAATTTCTTGCTCCCAGGAGAGGGCTGGAGGTGGAAAGATCCGTCTCGGGGATTTCTTGCTCCCAGGAGAGGCGCTCACCGGGCTGGAGGCGGGAAGATCCGTCTCGGGGAATTTCCTATTCCCAGGAGATGGAAAGATCCGTCTCGAAAATTTCTTGTTCCCAGGAGAGGCGGTCACTGGGTTGGAGGCGGAAAGATCCGTCTCGGGATTTTTCTATTCCCAGGAGAGGCGCTCACTGGGTTGGAGGCGGAAAGATCCGTCTCGGGGAATTTCCTATTCCCAGGAGATGGAAAGATCCGTCTCGAAAATTTCTTGTTCCCAGGAGAGGCGGTCACTGGGCTGGAGGTGGAAAGATCCGTCTCGAAAATTTCTTGTTCCCAGGAGAGGCGGTCACTGGGCTGGAGGCGGAAAGATCCGTCTCGGGATTTTTCTATTCCCAGGAAATGGAAAGATCCGTCTCGAAAATTTCTTGTTCCCAGGAGAGGCGGTCACTGGGCTGGAGGTGGAGGGGAAAGATCCGGTCTCGGGATTTTCTATTCCCAGGAGAGGCGGTCACTGGGCGTCGGAAAGATCCGTCTCGGAGATCCGTCTCGGGCCGAGGGAGGAAAATGAATTCCCAAAAGGCACTCGCCCGAAATAATGATCCGCGCCCGGGTGGAATCGAGCCCGCGGTCTGCAAGCTTCAGAGCTGCAGAGCCTCTTCCAATTGAGCTATGGATCCTTACTAGTCAAGCACGGAGACTCCAGTGCCAGAGAGCGTCACCAGCTGATAGGCTATCAGGTGAATGAACACGTCCGTCATCGTGCCGTCGAGCGCCTTGAAAGTGAACCGAGCCAGGTCGCCCGAACGGGTGCTGACGCCACTGAGGGGCATCTTGGGCACGCGCTCTGTCGGGAAGCCCGCGATGAAGCTGTGGCGCAGGTAGCCCGCGCGGTCGATGTCGATGTTGCGCACCGTGTCGTCGTAGGTCCCCGCAAGGACCGAGAGGAAGTGGAAGTGCTCCGAGGCTCCCTTCATAGGGTTGTGCGGGTACTGCAGGCTGCCCAGCTGCATCTGCGACTCCAGGAGACTTCAATCAATCAAACAATTGTAGCCGCCAACTGCGACAGTGCTTAGAGCAAATTTCGTGAACCAGAATAGAGGGCCAACAAGAGGTACGCGCCAAAAACAGCTAGAAGTGTCACTTTGCCGTCGCCCTTGGCTTTGGCGCGACGCCGGTCCAAGTGTATTGAAATCGCTACGCGATCCGCCGACGCCAGTGGACAGTCCCCCATTAACAAACTGCAGGGTGCCTCAAGTTTGGGGTCAGGAAAAAGACGTCTTTTTGCCTAGGTCATTTTTCTGAGGATGCTGGAAATGCAAGGGATGCAGCCAAACAACTTACAAGAACAAACCCAATCTTCACGCTCAAGATTTTAAGACTTTCACACAGGCGACATTGACCAAACGCAGACAATACGAGAGTTGTGGGGAATTCTGGGAACGCAGCCGGCTAGCCACAAACAAGTGCAAAAATCCGGGTTTTTACAAAAGCAGCCATCAAAAACCGATACTAGCAACCCGCCTCAAATACCCCAAGAGTAGACTTCCAAAAGCACGATAATGCAGGGGATGTTTCGCAGTAACTGCTCCGTACAGGTGGGGAATTGCAAGAAAACTCATTTTTTGCAGATTTCAACAGTTCCTCAAGTGTCACTGCACTTGGCTTTACCCAAACCCCTAACAGGCCAATTCCAACATCGCTTGAAACAGCAAAACGCCACTAGTATCTGCAAAAGAAAGAGACAAATTCATGGCAACAAGATAATCCTGATGATGCTGGAGATGCAGATCCTGCGCGTCCGGGGGAGGCCCCCCCCCTAGAGACCTAGGCGAAACGCAGATTTCTAGCACGAAAGACCCAAAAACACTGGAAAAAGACAGGGTTTTGGACACGTATCGCAGCATGCCCAACAAATTGCAGTCCCAAAAGCCTTCGGCTTTGATAAGAGATTCCGAAGGAAGATCTACACGCTCGACTGGCGTCGGCGGATTCAAGAACCAAAGCAAATAAAAAACAGCAGCCGACTCATGTTGCCTTCGCCTTTGGCTGATGCGACGCTGATTGAAGTCGATTTCAGAGCCAAAGAAAAACGAGAAACAACAGCCGACCCACAACAATGCGCAAAAGGCCAACATAGCTTTCATTGGCTGAGAAAGGACTTCCAAAGAATGTGCAATGCAAGTTGCGGCAACTTGTTGAATCCGGCCCAAAGTCCAAAGGCAGCCTATTTCCCGCGGTGTAATTGGAGCTGCATGGGAAGCCCAAGTGGCTTGCAACGCAGTCCAGCAAGCTTGGCATGTGAAGCATTCCACCAGCTGGGACCTTGCAATATCCTCTCTTCCTGTCCTTCTGGTTTCAGATATCCCTTATTGGGGCTCGCCGTTTTCAGGCAGTTTCAGGCAGAAAAACCGGATGTGCTGAGAGGTGCGCGCCAACCAAAAAACCAAAGCTGCTCGAAACTGCCCGGGAACACCCACGTTTGCGCGATCCCCCGTTATCCCCCGTTAAGGGCTGCCAAGTGGTTCAAAGCCTAGAAGCTTGTTTGGCGGAATCTTGATAGATCGTTCAGGTGGCGCCAGACTGGACTTTGCGCTAGCCTCTATGGGAACCCACTGTGTTTCCTCTTAATTGCGCTGCGGGGCGGAAGAGCGGATGTTGCAGACTTGTTTGTCAACGGTGGATGACGGGCTACAGCAGTGCAAGCTTTTGCGCCTGGCTGCCAGTTGGGTGTGACCGCCTCCATGATGCTGACTACCAGTAGGTCTTTGGTCCTTTGCAGAAAGGCAGGTGTGTCAAGAAGGTCCCAGCTCGATCGGAAATGTGCACAATTGTCCGTTTCACGGCATTGGCCTTTGGTTATTCGCAGAGAGGCGGTGGTGTCAAGGCCCCAGCTTGACTCTGCAATGTGCGACGTTCCCGGAAGAGGCGTGAAACTAGGAAGTGGCCTTTGATTAGTTGGGCTACAGCCCGTTTTCTTGTAAGACAATCACGAGTCCTGGAAGGGACAAAAACAAAGCAATCTTTCAGCTTGACCGTCGACATCTTAGGCAAAGCCACAAGGTCAAAGTCAAAGCTGCTCTGCTGTAGGGCAGAAGATCGGATGTTGCAGACTTGTTTGTCAACGCTGGATGACGGGCTAAAGCAGTGCAAGGTTTTGTGCCTGGCTGCCAATTGGGTGTGACCGCTTCCATGATGCTGACTACCGGCAGGTCTTACCGGTAGGTCTTTGGTCCTTTGCAGAGAGGCAGAGGCGTTAAGAAGGTTCCAGCTCGATCGAAAAAGTGCGCGATTGTCCGGTTGACGGTATTGGCTTTTGGTTATTCGCAGAGAGGCGGTGGTGTCAAGGCCCCAGCTTGACCCTGCAATGTGCGACGTTCCCGGAAGAGGCGTGAAACTAGGAAGTGGCCTTTGATTAGTTGGGCTACAACCCGTTTTCTTGTAAGACAATCACGAGTCGTGGAAGGGACAAAAACAAAGCAATCTTTCAGCTTGACAGTTGACTTTTTAGGCAAAGCCACATGGTCAAAGTCAAAACTGCTCTGCTGCAGGGCAGAAGATCGGATGTTGCAGACTTGTTTGTCAACGCTGGATGACGGGCTACAGCAGTGCAAGCTTTTGCGCCTGGCTGCCAGTTGGGTGTGACCGCTTCCATGATGTGACTACCGGTAGGTCTTTGGTCCTTTGCAGAGAGGCAGGTGTGTCAAGAAGGTCCCAGCTCGATCGGAAATGTGCACAATTGTCCGTTTCACGGTATTGGCCTTTGGTTATTCGCAGAGAGGCGGTGGTGTCAAGGTCCCCTTGACCCTGCAATGTGCGACGTTCCCGGAGGAGACGTGAAACTAGGAAGTGGCCTTTGATTAGTTGGGCTACAGCCCATTTTCTTGTAAGACAATCACGAGTCGTGGAAGGGACAAAACCAAAGCAATCTTTCAGCTTGACAGTCACCATTGTAGGCAAAGCCATCAGGTCAAAGTCAACGCTGCTCGCTGCAGGGCAGAAGATCGGCTAGTTCAGACTTGTTTGTCAACGCTGCTTCAGCTTAGCCCATGTCAGTCCGCGTCAAAGCTCACCTCTACCAACCGTTTGGGCTTGTCGTGCACAACTACAGACCGACCTGCTAAAGCAGTACAAGCTTTTGCGCCCGGCTGTTAATTGGTGTGACCGCTTCTATGATTCTGACCAACGGCAAGTCTTTGGTCAACGGTGATGTCAAGGTCACAGCTTGACTTGCAATGTGCCGACGTTTCCTGGAGGAAACGTGAAACGAGGAAGTCGCCTTTGGTCAGTTGGGCTACAACGAGTCCTGGAAGGGACAAAAACAAAGCAATCTTTCAGCTTGACCGTCGACATCTTCGGCAAAGCCACAAGGCCAAAGTCAAAGCTGCTCGCTGCAGGGCAGAAGATCGGATAGTGCAGACTTGTTTGTCAACGCTGGATCATGCTTAACTCATGTGAGTCCGCGTCAAAGCTCACCTCTATGAATTGTTTGGGCTTGTCCTGCACAGCTTCAGACAGACGGGCTAAAGCAGTACAAGCTTCTGCGCCTGGCTGCAAATGGGCTTTGACCGCTCCCATGATGCTGAGTACCGGTAGGCCGAGGCTTAATTCGGTTGGGCCTTGAACTCGGCCCTTGGTCGCGGAGGGCTTGGTGTAGCGTTGTCGTGATTCCCTTCCAAATAGGCGAAATGAGAGTAGTGGCTGTCTTACAGGGGGACTGACCGCGTCCAAAGCGCTGCGATGCTTCATTTGCTCAAATGGGGCTGAGCACCTGTCTAACAGAGACCTTCCATAGGCACTTTAATTTAAATCATTAACGATGCAGGCTGGCATTGAGATTTTGTGCCGACGCGCAGCTGGCGCAGGCCGTCATGCATGGTACCCGTGGAATTGTCTTTCAACCTTCAGCTGGAGCCCTGCGACTTTTCAGGAGGCTTTACATTTCAGAGCTCCAGCCTTCTTGGGCCCTCTTGCGCTATGGGAGCCTCCGCAGTCTGAAATATCGGGCCTGCCGATGGCGCAAGTCAACCTCCTCGCTGAGGGGCAAGGTGTTCTTTGTGCAAGGTGTGTGTGATTCGGGCCACATGCGCGAACCGTGCTTGGAGACGCATGGGAAGCCCAAGAGGTTTGCAACGCAGTCCAGCAAGCTTGGCAGGTGAAGCGTTCCACCTGAGGTTGTGAGCTGTGACCTTGCAATACCCTTTTTGGGGGGCCTTCAGGTGGTGCCATACTGGACTTTGCGCTGGCCTCTATGGGAACCCACCGTGTTTCCTCTTGTTTTTTGTTTCCAGCCACAGCAGCTGGCAAGTTGACGGCAGTTCCTTCATGAATCACCTGGCTTGCGTCTACCCAGTCCAAGGGCGCAACGAATGGCTGCCGAAAAGCCAGTCGTGGCCAGGGGAGTCGCATACGCATTGGGGGCCGGTTTTTGGGCGAGCTCAACATTGTATTTAACCTCTGGGCGCGAGTCTCAACATTGTATTTAACCTCTGGCGCGGTCCAATCCCAACAGACAGTCGCGCACTGGGATGCCGTCTCCCGGAAGAGACCTTAAAAGAGGAAGTGGCCTTTGATTAGTCGGGTTACAACCCGACTTCTTGTAAGACTATCCATGGTCCGGGAAGGGACAAAACCAAAACAAGCTTTCAGCTGGACAGTGAACATGTCAGGCAAAGCCACAAGCTACCGGTAGGCCCCTGGTGATTTGCAGTGGGGCAGTGACGTCCAGGTTTGCAGTGCTTCGTAGGAAAGTCATTTTCTCAAGGTGTGTGATTCGGTTGGGCCTTGAACTCGGCCCTGGGTCGCGGAGGGCTAGGTGTGGCGTTGTCGTGATTTCCTTCCAAATAGGCGAATTGAGAGAGTAATCGCTGTCTTACAGGGGGACTGACCGCGTCCAAAGCGCTGCGATGCTTCATTTGCTCAAATGAGGCTGAGCACCTGTGTAACAGAGACCTTCCGTAGGCACTTTCAATCCAAATCACCAACGATGCAGGCTGGCATTGAGATTTTGTGCCGACGCGCAGCTGGCGCAGGCCGTCATGCATGGTACCCGTGGAATTGTCTTTCAACCTTCAGCTGGAGCCCTGCGACTTTTCAGGAGGCTTTACATTTCAGAGCTCCAGCCTTCTTGGGCCCTCTTGCGCTATGGGAGCCTCCGCAGTCTGAAATATCGGGCCTGCCGATGGCGCAAGTCAACCTCCTCGCTGAGGGGCAAGGTGTTCTTTGTGCAAGGTGTGTGTGATTCGGGCCACATGCGCGAACCGTGCTTGGAGACGCATGGGAAGCCCAAGAGGTTTGCAACGCAGTCCAGCAAGCTTGGCAGGTGAAGCGTTCCACCTGAGGTTGTGAGCTGTGACCTTGCAATACCCTTTTTGGGTGGCCTTCAGGTGGTGCCATACTGGACGTTGCGCTGGCCTCTATGGGAACCCACCGTGTTTCCTCTTGTTTTTTGTTTCCAGCCACAGCAGCTGGCAAGTTGACGGCAGTTCCTTCATGAATCACCTGGCTTGCGTCTACCCAGTCCAAGGGCGCAACGAATGGCTGCCGAAAAGCCAGTCGTGGCCAGGGGAGTCGCATACGCATTGGGGGCCGGTAGCCTTCTTGGGCGAGCTCAACATTGTATTTAACCTCTGGGCGCGAGTCCAATCCCAACAGACAGTCGCGCACTGGGATGCCGTCTCCCGGAAGAGACCTTAAAAGAGGAAGTGGCCTTTGATTAGTCGGGTTACAACCCGACTTCTTGTAAGACTATCCATGGTCCGGGAAGGGACAAAACCAAAACAAGCTTTCAGCTGGACAGTGGACATGTCAGGCAAAGCCACAAGCTACCGGTAGGCCCCTGGTGATTTGCAGTGGGGCAGTGACGTCCAGGTTTGCAGGGCTTCGTATGAAAGTCATTTTCTCAAGGTGTGTGATTCGGTTGGGCCTTGAACTCGGCCCTGGGTCGCGGAGGGCTAGGTGTGGCGTTGTCGTGATTTCCTTCCAAATAGGCGAATTGAGAGAGTAATCGCTGTCTTACAGGGGGACTGACCGCGTCCAAAGCTCTGCGATGCTTCATTTGCTCAAATGAGGCTGAGCACCTGTGTAACAGAGACCTTCCGTAGGCACCCTCAATCCAAATCACCAACGATGCAGGCTGGCATTGAGAATTTGTGCCGACGCGCAGCTGGCGCAGGCCGTCATGCATGGTACGCGTGGAATTGTCTTTCAACCTTCAGCTGGAGCCCTCCCTGCGACTTTTCAGGAGGCTTTACATTTCAGAGCTCCAGCCTTCTTGGGCCCTCTTGCGCTATGGGAGCCTCCGCAGTCTGAAATATCGGGCCTGCCGAGGGCCCAAAGTCAACCTCCTCGCTGAGGGGCAAGGTGTTCTTTGTGCAAGGTGTGTGATTCGGGCCACTCCGCCAAACTCGCAGACAGTCGGATTTTGAAGACTTTCTGTCAACGCTGGGCTGCGCAATATGCATGCCGAGGTCAGCACAGCTGTGACCTGAGCATTTGCTGAGCAGCAATCACGGCGAACAACGGCCGGCTGCAGCGCTGTGGGTAGCTTATAAGGCCCCAGTCCATGGCACGTCGTCCGTGATATCAGGTGGGCAGGAGCTCATCCATGCTAGATGTGACGCGAGATCAGCTCCGCCTTTTTTTCCCATTTTCCCAGATACGGTGCATTTTGTCTCGGGGTAAGGCCATTGACAGTATGATTTCGTGATGCCTCAAACGCCTGTCAAGCTTGTTGGCGAGGTATTTCAATCAATCAAAGACTTGTAGCCGCAACAACAACTGTGACAGTGCTTAGAGCAAATTTCGTGAGCGCGAACGCCAAAAACAGCTAGAACTGTCACTTTGCCGTCGCCCTTGGCTTTGGCGCGACGCCGGTCCAAGTCTGCTCAAGGACCAAAGCGAATGAAACGCAGCAGCCGGCCCACTTTGGCAGATGCGACGCTGATTGAAGTCGATTTCAGAGCGAAAGCAAACAAGAAACAACAGCCGACCCACCACAATCCGCAAAAGGCCAAAGTAGCTCCCACTCGCTGAGAAAGGACTGCAAAGAATGTGCAATGCAAGTTGCGGCAACTTGTTGAATTCAGGCCCAAAGTCCAAAGATAGCCTATTTCCTGCGGTGTATCAAGTATAGCCGGGAACCGTGCTTGGAGCCGCATGGGAAGCCCAAGAGGCTGCAACGCAATCGGGCAAGCTTGGCAGGTGAAGCATTCCACCTGAGGTTGTGAGCTGGGACCTTGCAATACCCTTTTTGGGTGGCTTCAGGTGGTGCCATACTGGACTTTGCGCTGGCCTCTATGGGAACCCACCGTGTTTCCTCTTGCTTTTTGTTTCCAGCCACAGCAGCTGGCAAGTTGACGGCAGTTCCTTGGCTTGCGTCTACCCAGTCCAAGGGCGCAATGAATGGCTGCCGAAAAGCTACCTGCGCGAAAGTTTGCAGACAGTGTGTGCGAGACTCTCGTGGTCGCAAAGGCATTGCCATCAGGGGCGGGCAGCCTTCCTGGGCGAGCTCAACATATCCAACCTCTGGGCGCACGTCCAATCCCAACAGACAGTCGCGCACTGGGATGAACATCTCTTCTGAGCTCGCATGATGCTGACCAATGGGAGGTCTTGGGTTATTCGCAGAGGGCAGTCCCAGCTTGACCTGCAACGTGCGACGTCTCAGGAAGAGACCTGAAAAGTGGCCACTGATTAGTTGGGTTACGAGTCCTGGAAGGGCAATCCAATCTTTCAGCTTGACAGTCGACATATTAGCAAAGCCACAAGGTCAAAGTCAAAGCTGCTTGCTGCAGGGCAGAAGATCGGATAGTGCAGTGTTGTTTGTCAGCGCTGGATCATGCTTAACCCATGTGAGTCCGCGTCAAAGCTCACCTCTACCAATCGTTTGGGCTTGTTCTGCACAGCTAAAGCAGTACAAGCCTTTGCGCCTGGCTGCAAATGGGCCTTGACCGCTCCCATGATGCTGAGTACCGGTCGGCCTTTGGTGATTTGCGGCGGGCCATTGATGTCCAGGTTTGCAGGGCTTGGTATGAAAGTCATTTTCTCAAGGTGTGTGATTCGGTTGGGTGTGGCGTTGTCGTGTTTCCCTTCCAAATAGGCGAAATGAGAGAGTAATCGCTGTCTTACAAGGGGACTGACCGCGTCCAAAGCGCTGCGATGCTTCATTTGCTCAAATGAGGCTGAGCACCTGTGTAACAGAGACCTTCTGTAGGCACCCCCAATCCAAATCGCCAACGATGCAGGCTGGCATTGAGAATTTGTGCCGACGCGCAGCTGCGGCAGGCCGTCATGCGTGGTACGCGTGGAACTGTCTTTTAATCTTCAGCTGAAGCCTTCCTTGCGACTTTTTCCGGAGGCTTTGCCTTTCAGAGCTCCAGCCTTCTTGGGCCCTCTTGCGCTATGCGAGCCTCCGCGGTCTGAAATATCAGGCCTGCCGAGGGCCCAAAGTCAACCTCCTCGCTGAGGGGCAAGGTGTTCTTTGTGCAAGGTGTGTGATTCGGGCCACTGCGCCGAACTCGCAGACTGTCGGATTTTGAAGACTTTCTGTCAACGCTGGGCCGCGCAGTTTGCGTGCCGGAGTCAGCACAGCTGTGACCTGAGCATTTGCTGCGCAGCAATCACGGCGAACAACGGCTGGCTGCAGCACTTTCGGTCCATGGCCCGTCGGCCGTGATATCAGGTGGGCAGGAGCTCACCCATGCTGGATGTGACGGGATGTCAGCTCCGCCCTATTTCCCATTTGCCTTGATGCGGTGCATGTTGTTTTGGGGTAAGGCCGTTGACAGTAAGGTTTCGTGATGCCCCAATCGCCTGTCAAGCTTGTTGGCAAGGTATTTCAATCAATTCAAGACGTGTAGCCGCAACACCTGCCACAGTGCTTAGAGCAAATTTCGTGAACCAGAATGGAGGGCCACCAAGAGGGTACGTGCCAAAAGCAGCTAAAACTGTCATGCCGTCGCCCTTGGCTTTTGCGCGATGCCGTTCCAAGTCTGTTCAAGAACCAAAGCAAACGAAAAGCAGCAGCAGACCCACTTTGCCTTCGGCTTTGGCAGATGCGACGCTGATTGAAGTCGATTTCAGAGCCAAAGCAAACAGAAACAACAGCTCGACCCACCACAATCCGCACAAGGCCCGAGTAGCTTCCACTGGCTTAGAAAGGACTTCAAAGAATGTGCAATGCAGGTTGCGGCAACTTGTTGAATCCAGGCCCAAAGTCCAAAGGCAGCCTATTTCCTGCGGTGTATCAAGTTTAGCCCGGAACCGTGCTTGGAGCCGCATGGGAAGCCCAAGACGCTGCAACGCAGTCGGGCAAGCTTGGCAGGTGAAGCATTCCACCTGGTTGTGAGCTGGGACCTTGCAATACCCTCTCTTGGTGACCTTCTGGTTCAAAGCCGAAGCTTGTTTTGCGGAACCTTGATGGATCGTTCAGGTGGCGCCCGACTGGACTTTGCGCTGGCCCCTGGGAACCCACTGTGTTTCCTCGTAATTGGTGAAGTTTCTTTCCAGCCACGGCAGCTGGCAAGTTGACGGCATGATGATACTGAAGGGCCCTTCCACCATGGTAGTTCTTTCATGAATCATGCAGTTTGCCGGGTGTGCCCAGTCCCATGATGCTGACCAAATGGCAGGTCTTGGCTATCTCGCAGAGGGGCAGTGATGTCAAGGTCCCAGCTTGAGCTGCAAAGTGTCGACGTTCCCGGAAGAGACATGGAACAGGGAAGTGGCCTTTGATTAGTTGGGCTGCAACAATCGCAAGTCCTGGAAGGGACAAAACCAAAGCAATCTTTCAGCTTGACAGTTGCCATTTTAGGCAAAGCTTAACCCATGTGAGTCAGCGTCAAAGTTCATCTCTACCAACCGTTTGGTCTTGCCCCGCACAGCTTAAGACTGCAAGCTTTTTTGCGCCTGGCTGCAAATGGGCTTTGACCTTTGTCATGATGCCGAGTACCGGATGTCCAGGTTTGCTGGGCTTGGTATGAAAGTCATTTTCTCAAGGTGTGTGATTCGGTTGGGTGTGGCGTTGTCGTGTTTCCCTTCCAAATAGGCGAAATGAGAGAGTAATCGCTGTCTTACAAGGGGACTGACCGCGTCCAAAGCTCTGCGATGCTTCATTTGCTCAAATGAGGCTGAGCACCTGTGTAACAGAGACCTTCCGTAGGCACTTTCAATCCAAATCACCAACGATGCAGGCTGGCATTGAGATTTTGTGCCGACGCGCAGCTGGCGCAGGCCGTCATGCGTGGTACGCGTGGAACTGTCTTTTAATCTTCAGTTGAAGCCTTCCTTGCGACTTTTTCCGGAGGCTTTGCCTTTCAGAGCTCCAGCCTTCTTGGGCCCTCTTGCGCTATGCGAGCCTCCGCGGTCTGAAATATCAGGCCTGCCGAGGGCCCAAAGTCAACCTCCTCGCTGAGGGGCAAGGTGTTCTTTGTGCAAGGTGTGTGATTCGGGCCACTGCGCCGAACTTGCAGATGGTCGGATTTTGAAGACTTTCTGTCAACGTTGGGCCGCGCAGTTTGCGTGCCGGAGTCAGCACAGCTGTGACCTGAGCATTTGGTAAGCAGCAATCACGGCGAACAACGGCTGGCTGCAGTACTGTGGGTAGCTTGTAAAGCCCCAGTCCATGGCCCGTCGACCGTGATATCAGGTGGGCAGGAGCTCACCCATGCTGGATGTGACGGGAGGTCATCTCCGCCCTATTTCCCATTTGCCCTGATGCGGTGCATTTTGTTTTTGCGTACGGCTGTTGACAGTAAGGTTTCGTGATGCCCCAATCGCCTGTCAAGCTTGTTGGCAAGGTATTTCAATCAATTCAAGACGTGTAGCCGCAACACCTGCCACAGTGCTTAGAGCAAATTTCGTGAACCAGAATGGAGGGCCACCAAGAGGGTACGTGCCAAAAGCAGCTAAAACTGTCATGCCGTCGCCCTTGGCTTTTGCGCGATGCCGTTCCAAGTCTGTGCAAGAACGAAAGCAAATGAAAAGCAGCAGCAGACCCACTTTGCTTTCGGCTTTGGCAGATGCGACGCTGATTGAAGTCGATTGCAGAGCCAAAGCAAACAAGAAACAACAGCTCGACCCACCACAATCCGCACAAGGCCCGAGTAGCTTCCACTGGCTTAGAAAGGACTGCAAAGAATGTGCAATGCAAGTTGCGGCAACTTGTTGAATCCAGGCCCAAAGTCCAAAGGCGCCTATTTACTGTGGTGTAATAAGTATAGCCCGGAACCGTGCTTGGAGCTGCATGGGAAGCCCAAGAGGCTGTACGCAGTCGGGCAAGCTTGGCAGGTGAAGCATTCCACCTGAGGTTGTGAGCTGGGACCTTGCAATACCCTCTCTTGGTGACCTTCTGGTTCAACGCCGAAGCTTGTTTTGTGGAACCTTGATGGATCGTTCAGGTGGCGCCAGACTGGACTTTGCGCCAGCCTCTATGGGAACCCACTGTGTTTCCTTTTAATTGGTGCAGTTTCTTTCCAGCCGCGGCAGCTGGCAAGTTGACGGCATGTTGATATTGAAGGGCCCTTCCATCATGGTAGTTCTTTCATGAATCATCCAGTTGTCCGGGTGTGCCCAGTCCCATGATGCTGACCAAATGGCAGGTCTTGGCTATCTCGCAGAGGGGCAGTGATGTCAAGGTCCCAGCTTGAGCTGCAAAGTGTCGACGTTCCCGGAAGAGACGTGGAACAGGGAAGTGGCCTTGGATTAGTCGGGTTACAATCCGGCTTCTTGTAAGACAATCCATGGTCCGGGAAGGGACAAAAGCAAAACAGTCAAGCAAAGCCACAAGGCACCGGTAGGCCCCTGTTGATTTGCAGCCGGGCAGTGATGTCCAGGTTTGCAGGGCTTGGTATGAAAGTCATTTTGTCAAGGTGTGTGATTCGGTTGGGCCTTGAACTCGGCCCTGGGTCGCGGAGGGCTTGGTGTGGCGTTGTCGTTTTTCCCTTCCACATAGGCGAAATGAGAGAGTAATCGCTGTCTTACAAGGGGACTGACCGCGTCCAAAGCTCTGCGATGCTTCATTTGCTCAAATGAGGCTGAGCACCTGTCTAACAGAGACCTTCCGTAGGCACTTTCAATCCAAATCACCAACGATGCAGGCTGGCATTGAGATTTTGTGCCGACGCGCAGCTGGCGCAGGCCGTCATGCGGGGTACGCGTGGAACTGTCTTTTAATCTTCAGCTGAAGCCTTCCTTGCGACTTTTTCCGGAGGCTTTGCCTTTCAGAGCTCCAGCCTTCTTGGGCCCTCTTGCGCTATGCGAGCCTCCGCGGTCTGAAATATCGGGCCTGCCGAGCGCCCAAAAGTCAACCTCCTCGCTGAGGGGCAAGGTGTTCTTTGTGCAAGGTGTGTGATTCGGGCCACTGCGCCGAACTCGCAGATGGTCGGATTTTGAAGACTTTCTGTCAACGCTGGGCTGCGCAATATGCATGCCGAGGGCTGTGACCTGAGCATCTGCTGAGCAGCAATCACGGCGAACAACGGCTGGCTGCAGCGCTGTGGGTAGCTTATAAGGCCCCAGTCCATGGTGCGTCGACCGTGATATTAGGTGGGCAGGAGCATGCTAGATGCGACAGGAGGTCAGCTCCGCCTTTTTTTCCCATTTTCCCAGACACGGGTGCATTTTGTTTGGGGGTAAGCCCGTTGACAGTATGATTTCGTGATGCCCCAATCGCCTGTCAAGCTTGTTGGCAGGGTATTTCAATCAATTCAAGACTTGTAGCCGCAACACCTGCGACAGTGCTTAGAGCAAATTTCGTGAACCCGAACGCCAAAAACAGCTAGAACTGTCATTGGCGTCGCCCTTGGCTTTGGCGCGACGCTGGTCCAAGCCTGTTCGAGCACCCAAGCAAACATTATGCAGCAACCGACCCACGTTGCCTTCGGCTTTGGCAGATGCGACGCTGATTGAAGTCGATTGCAGAGCCAAAGCAAACAAGAAACAACTGCTCGACCCACCACAATCCGCACAAGGCCCGAGTAGCGTCCACTGGCTTAGAAAGGACTGCAAAGAATGTGCAATGCAAGTTGCGGCAACTTGTTGAATCCAGGCCCAAAGTCCAAATGTGCGACGTTCCCGGAAGAGGCGTGAAACTAGGAAGTGGCCTTTGCTTAGTTGGGCTACAACCCGTTTTCTTGCAAGACAATCATGAGTCCTGGAAGGGACAAAACCAAAGCAATCTTTCAGCTTGACAGTCACCATTGTAGGCAACGCCATCAGGTCAAAGTCAACACTGCTCGCTGCAGGGCAGAAGATCGGATAGTCGGATAGTTCAGACTTGTTTGTCAACGCTGGATCACGCTTAACCCATGTCAAAGCTTACCTCTACCAACCGTTTGGGCTTGTCGTGCACAGCTGCAGACCGACGGGCTAAAGCAGTGCAAGCTGTTGCGCCTGGCTGCCAATTGGGTGTGACCGCTTCCATGATTCTGACCAACGGCAAGTCTTTGGTCACGGGTGATGTCAAGGTCCCAGCCAGACATGCAATGTGTCGACGTTTCCCGGAAGAGACGTGAAACGAGGAAGTGGGCTACAGCCTGTTTTCTCGTAAGACAATCACGAGTCCTGGAAGGGACAAAACCAAAGCAATCTTTCAGCTTGACAGTCACCATTGTAGGCAAAGCCATCAGGTCAAAGTCAACACTTCTCGCTGCAGGGCAGAAGATCGGATAGTTCAGACTTGTTTGTCAACGCTGGATCACGATTAACCCATGTGAGTCCGCGTCAAAGCTCACCTCTACCAACCGTTTGGGCTTGTCGTGCACAGCTGCAGACCGACGGGCTAAAGCAGTACAAGCTGTTGCGCCTGGCTGCTAAAGCAGTACAAGCTTTTGCGCCTGGCTGCCAATTGGGTGTGACCGCTTCCATGATTCTGACCAACAGCAAGTCTTTGGTCACGGGCGATGTCAAGGTCACAGCTAGACATGCAATGTGTCGACGTTTCCTGGAAGAGACGTGAAACGAGGAAGTGGCCTTTGATTAGTTGGGCTACAGCCCGTTTTCTTGTAAGACAAATCACGAGTCCTGGAAGGGACAAAGCCAAAGCAATCTTTCAGCTTGACCGTCGACATCTTAGGCAAAGCCACAAGGTCAAAGTCAAAACTGCTCTGCTGCAGGGTAGAAGAGCGCTGGATCATGCTTAAATGTGCGACATTGCCTGTTTGACGGTGTTGGCCTTTGGTTATTCGAAGAGAGGCAGTGGTGTCAAATTTCCAACCTGACTGCCTGTAAGAAGGTCGTCAGATCTCAGAATCGTGTGTTGCTTGTCCGCAGCATGGCGCAACCGATCCGGGCGCAGCGGCTCAGCCAAATTTCATCCCATGGCAGCTGGACAGTTTGGGCAGGATTTGCGAGAAGGGGGCGGGTGGACGCCAGCCTGTGTCACCGATGCAAGCAACGTCTACTCAAAGGAGTTTAGGACTTAGCTTTGAGGCAAGCGGTGTGGGATCTGGGGCCCCATATCGAAGGCTGCCTATCAGCCGATCGTCAGCGCCTATTGTCAAAACGGCACATCCGAGTTCTTTTGGGAACCACCCTCTTTCCAACAATCATGGAAGTGGATAAGGGCTTCCCCAACAGGAAAGTAG
>CAUJNA010000851.1:77500-97500 GCA_963377175.1 Effrenium voratum
CTGTTCCTGTTTTTGTTTTTGTTTTTGTTTTTGTTCTTGTTCTTGTTCTTGTTCTGACTGTTTCTGCTGCTGTTGCTGCTGCTGTTGCTGTTGCTGTTGCTGTTGCTGTTGCCGTTGCCGTTGCTGTCGCTTTCGCTGTCGCTGTCGCTGTCGCTGCTGTTGCTGCGGGTGGTGGCGGTGTTGGTGTTGGTGTTGGTGTGGGTGGTGGTGTTGGTGTGGGTGCTTGTTGGTGTCGGTGTGGGTGTCGGTGTCGGTGGTGGTGCCGGTGTTGTTGTCGATGTCGGTGGTGGTGTTGGTGTTGGTGTTGGTGTTGGTGGAGGTGTTGGTGTTGGGGGTGGTGGTGGTGCTGGTGGATGTCTTGGTGGTGGTGTTGGTGTTGGTGGTTGGTGGTGGTGGTTGGTGTTGGTGGTTGGTGTTGGTGGTTGGTGTTGTTTGTTGATGCTGTTTGTTTGTGTTTTTTTGTTGGTGCGGCTTGTTGGTGTTGTTTTTTCGTGTTGTTTTTTCGTGTTGTTTGTTGCTGTTGTTTGTTGCTGTTGTTTGTTGGTGTTGTTTGTTGGTGTTGCTTGTTGGTGGCGCTTTGTGGTGTCGTTTGTTGGTGTTGTTTGTGGGTGTGGTTTGTGTGTGGTGTTTGTGGGTGTTGTTTGTTGGTGTTGTTTGTTGGCGTTGTTTGTTGGTGTTGTTTGTTGTTGTTGTTGTTTGTTGGTGTTGTTTGGTGGTGTTGGTTGTTGGTGTTTTTTGTTGATTTTGTTTGTTGGTGTTGTTTGTTGGTGTTGTTTGTTGGTGTTGTTTGTTGGTGTTGTTTGTTTGTTATTGTTGTTGTTAGTGGCGCAACGGCCCAAGGTGTGTTTTGCGCTTTTGGGCGTTGCAACGTTTTTCTTCCCGCAGTTTATGATACTTTCATGCAGAATTGGCTTCTTTTTTGGGTTTTTGGTTTTTGAGCATTACCATCCCCATCGAATCTTGAAATGATCGCATCATCATGACCATCATCCTCATCATCATCATCATCATCATCATCATCATCGCCACCATAATCATCATCATCACCATCATCATCACCATCATCATCACCATCATCATCATCCCATCACTATGACCATCATCATCATGACGTTGGGCATTTCGTCCAAAATAACGCACGGTCGACTGCGTCAGCGGCATGATCATGATGTCGGGTGGGGGGGGGGTGAGGTGGGTTGGGGTGGTGTTGGGTGGGGTGGGGATAGCAGCGTGTGTGGTCGACTGCAGCGCCATTGCTGGGCGGGGATCGCAACGTACGTGATCATCATGACCAGGGCATGTCGGTGGGGTGGTTGGGTGGGGTGGGGTGAGCTGGGGATAGCGCTGCGCACATATGCTTTGGCGCGATCTCTGGGCCCTGCCGTGGCAGGGGTCAGCGTCAGATTATCCGGCCAAAAAAACACCACGGGGCAGCTGCGCCGCCGTGACCTTTGTTGTTGTTGTTGTTGTTGTTGTTGTTGTTGTTGTTGTTGTTGTTGTTGTTGTTGTTGTTGTTGTTGTGGTTGTGGTTGTGGTTGTGGTTGTGGTTGTGGTGGTGGTGGTGGTTGTTGTTGTTGCTGCTACTGCTGTTGATTGAGCCGTTGTTGGTCGTGTTGCTGTTTCTTGTTGAATCCCGCAGCAAGCTCGCTCCACTTCTCCGACCAAATCCAGTTCATCTTCGTCTTGTTGGCAGGCCCGCCCCCGACCGGTTCCCGCCTCCTCTCTTCTGTACGCAGCTTCGCGCAGCGCGTGATCTCTCAATGCTGGATCCCATCTAAGATCCACTTCCTCATTGGGTTTCAACGTATTTCAATCCATCTCCGCGCGTAGGGCCTCCTGTCAACCACCTGGGGCCACTTTGCACACTTCGGACGCGTCTTCTTCGGCGCAAGGTTTCATTTTGGCTTTGCACACTTCGGACGCGTCTTCTTCGGCGCAAGGTTTCATTTTGGCTTGTGGCAAAGTGTGAAAACATCCGGACGCCGTGCCTGACCCGCAACTGAGGGACCAGATCAGTGACCCTTGCGCGGAGCAGATCGGTGCCAGGCGGAAAGGAGAACTCCAAATCTAGAAGCTTTCCGCTCAAAGTCTGAGGCCAAGCCTTCATCAGCCAGTGTTTGGCTGAAGGTCAAGGGTGAAATAGTCCTTGGGCTGAATGGGCTTAGGGTTTTGGGGGTGAAGGGTTTTAGTTTCCTGACAAGCTTCCTTTTTCAGCCAGCCAAGCAAAGAAACACACCGAGGGGCAAGAACCAAAACGGCGAACCGGTGGTGGCCGAGGAGGTTGCAGAGTTCATTTAGAGTATGGTTTCCCTAGAAGGGGGGCCAACACGACCAAAAGCCTGGTGCATCCCTAGCTGGGTGCTTCCCGCCAACAGCTAGAGGCCCTTGAAGAGGCTATAGCCTCACCTATCCCACGCCTGAACTTGTCCTTGATTTGCTCAAGGGGCTTTCTCTTCTTTTCCATGGCAAACCCCTCCAAAAAAAAAACAACCGCCCAACAACCCCAACACCCAGGTGGATTTGAACCAGTCCCAGCCACGCAACAGTTTCGTGTGCCAAACATGAAAGCGACCTTGAATGTTTTGGGACTTTGCAAATCTGACGATCCAAAGAGGGACACCCAAACAGGGAACCTCATCGGGCCCTCTTGGGATTGGTCGCTTTTCTTGTTTGGAGATTTTGCCGCAAGCACGCCCCTTCGATTTGACAGCCGGAGGCTCTCGGGAGCCGTGGAGGCTCTCGGCCCGGTGCGCCGGGCCTCGCGGTCCCCTAGCCCGGTGCCGCCCGGGGTGGTGGTCGGGCGCCCAGGGAAACCCGCTTCAAGAAAACACCTTGAAGGTCCGTCCCAGCAAGTCCTTTGCTTTTGTCGTTTCGTCCTTCTTTTTAAACCAAGACGGCGATTCTGCGGGTCGGATGTGTGTGGCCATGAATGAGGTGGAACCCCCGAACTGAAGTATTGCCCACTTTGATTCAAAGGAGACTGTGGGCAATCGTTGCAGCATTGGTGAGCTGTCAATTCTTCAAAAAACCCCTTGCCTGCTATCCCCACATGATAGGGCTCCAAACGATAAACCGACATGCGCTTCTGGCACCCCTTTCAAACTTCAAACAACCCCCCAAAAAGCGTACCAATTCCGAAAGATACATCTGGCATGGAGGTAAAGGACGCACCTTAAAACTGCGTGCTTCGCACAATTTGGACCCAAATCCAAATCAGCTGGTCAAGAAGGGAGAATCAGACAGGGTTCCAACACCACACCTACTTGCTGGATGTTTTTGCAGGGCATCAGTGTGCCATCCGGGGTTAATGCCAGCAAGTGCCCAATGCGATAACTTGCCACGATATTCAGGGAAACCGCTATAGGGCTTCTTCAGTTACTGGGCCGTGATCTTTCTGTCAAAGCGTGTAAAAATTCGACAAACCAGTTGCCTTGCTCGCGCGTTTTCGCGGGGTAAATGTTGGCTTGGCGTGACTCGCCTCAACGGAAGATGTGGCTTTTGGATGCTCCCGCCTGCCCTGAAACCTGCAAAACTGGCAAAATGGGCTACGCGTGCCTTCGCGTGCGAAAGGCTGCTGCTTGGACTCTTGTGGATACTCGTGACATCCCACCACGCACTGTGCGCAAAGAGGTTCCCCAACTTGGGGAACCCCACGCTCGCTATTCTTCAAACTTGAGCGAGGTCCTAGTCTGGGTTAACCCGGGCCGGGGTCTTTCGTGTAGTTCAGAGCGAGAAGTGCGGGGCCCAGACAGCTGCCCACTTCCCCTACCTTGCGCGAGGAGTCGGGCGATTCCTCTGCAAGCCCAAAGGACCGGCAGCTTTTCGCGCGGGAAAACCGGGGCGGAAAGGTTCCATTGCGGAGGTGTGTTGATTGAATTGGCCCGGTCTTGCGGGGTTTTGCAAGATCTTGTTCTTTTTTTTGAAGGTCAAAGTCCACGTTCGGAAGCTGACTTTGCCCGCAACACGTTTCAGCGATGGAACCCACACCCTTCGCCATTTTCAATCAACGCGCCATTTCGAACACCCTCGAAACTGGCTGGGGCATGGCCCCCCACGATGTCCGCCAAAGGGTCCGTCTGATTGAAGTTCATACCAGCCTGCGCTGAGTAAGGCGATGTTTGGGGGTAAGAAACACTTCGCTGAAAGGTTCCTAAAGCCATCTCCGTATCCCCCCTGTGCATTGATTGTGTGTTTTGTTCACGTGTTGTTTTTTTTCAACAAGCACACGTGCCGTTTGGCCGTATGGCTCAAGGCTCAAGCTTTTTTCTTCTGTCAGGCATTCCTTGGACTCACGTGCACGTTTTTGTCCTGTTCCTTCGGTTCGGGGCCGCGGGCAGCCGGCTTTAGGGGGTACCTGGTGGGTTGGGCAGGGAGTTCCTGAACTTGGTTAAGGTGTCCTTTTACAACTTATATTTCAACCATCACTCCTACCACTTCTTTCTCAACTGTCACGTCCTTCAACCTGGTCATCAATTACAGCTACCGCTCGTTGTTTGATTGGGTTCTTTGACCTCTTCATGAACCACGTTCCGATCATTTGATTTTCTGGGCTACTTCATCTTCGCCCAAATCTGGCTCCGATTTGCCCTTCAATACGCAGCCTATGCGTGACCCCATTGAGGACTACCCTGGTGAGCTTGTGGATGACCCGATTGATTTCGCCCATCTCATGTTGAAGCAGCAGGCAATTGGGCGATTGAGGACTGGCCGCAAACAGCTGGCCGCCCATCGGCGCGAAGCTGATTTGAGCTTCATCCCGCATGCCGTATCGACTTTCCTGTCAAAGATGCGAGCCAGTGATATTATGAATGATAATGTTATGAAGATTTACAGAGTTGGCTCAAATCCGTTTCCGCTTTCAGGTGCCCAAGAATTCCATCGATCCCACCCTCATGAACCGGACGCGAGCTGTTCATGAGGTTGCCCAACGACTTGATCTCACTCAAGCTGATCATCACCAAGCTCAACAGGCGCCATCCTTGCTTGATGTTCCGTGTGGACATATTGGGCTGACTCTTGAGCTGCTAAAGGAGCTCCGAGTCACCCGAAATGCGCGAAGCTGCCCTACGCCTGAGATCGCGTCCTCCCGCTCATCACGACCCGTTGATGTTCCAACACGTCTCGGCACGTTGGCCTTTGCTGGAAATGGCGGTGCTTTGGAGATTCATCGCCCGCGTTCTTCCAGATCGGGACTCCTAACAGGATGGAAATGGGATGGAAAGGATGCCGGTGGAGGTCCAATGCCCTCCTCGATCAATGGCGAGGTTGAGGCCAACTCTTGCAGCAAGCGGACAATACGTGGGAATGTTGAGACCTACATCCAGCAATCGGTTTCCAACACCGACGTGAGGCAATTGGGAATCAGACTATCTGCTGCCATAAACGAGCGGAGGAGCTTAAGCTTCAGTTGTCTCGCGTTGCCAAGTGGAAGAACAGGAACAGTTCATGAAGCTTATGCTGCGGGTAAATGAGATCAACATGGCGTTGGTAGAGTTGAGGTTGGACAGACCTCCTCCTCCCTCATCGCCCCGATACCGTACATGCCGGGGAAAAGGGGGCCAAAATGGTCTGCAGGTGGACTTCGTGTGCAAGGAGGAGTACTGTGACCAACACATTGCTTCTTCCGGCGATGCGTGGCGTTTTGGGGCATCCCATATGCCTCGGACGCTTGAGAGCAAAGCATGAAGGTAAGCCCAAGCACCGTGGTCCTAGTGTCAAACGGGCCCTGCCCACGATCCATCCGGTCCGGCAAACAGGACCCTCTAATCAGCATCTCCCTATAGCTCATCCCGCGGCAAGAATTGGCCAGGCCACAGTTGTCCTCAAAGTGCTCGTAACACTCAGTCACATCTCTAACACCTCCTGAGTTATCTGTCAGAGTAGGCCAGTGCAAATCCGTTTTCACACTGGTAACCAAGCTGTTGGCACCCTTGCTCTCCAGAGCCTTGGTGAGCGCTGCAGTTTGCGCTTCCACCGCCATGGCTAGGTCTTCTTCGGGGATCCCTTCTACCTCCATCTCAAGCGTGGCGAGCTTCGCCCGCACTTGAGTGAGCTCACCGCTTGAGGCGTTTTCAGGGACCGCCCTCTTCTTCCTTCCTCCTTCACCGCATCAGATGGTGTGGAAATCCTGCATGACCTCAACCGTCAGCTTTCCTTTCCCTTCCAATGTCGTGCCCGCATCAGGGCCACGGACATGAACTTGTCCTGGAGGTACATAACCGTTTTGTGCTCAGGAACGTTTGTAGAGAGTTCTGGCACGGATCGTGGCTCGCGGGCGCAGACAAGCCAGCCGATGACCGAGGGCTGACCCCGCCCGCCCGCCCGCCCGCGCCTCCTCCTGCAGGCGGAGTGCTAGCAACTCAGCATCTTCTTCTTCTTCGAGATCCAAATGGGGTAACCAAAAGGACAAAAGTAGAAAAGTAGGACCCAGCGTAGTTCTACTCACAATGTATGTACGTACGTACGTACGTATGTATGTATGTACGTCTGTATGTATGTATGCATGTATGTATGTAATGTAATGTAATGTAATGGAATGGAATGGAATGTAATGTAATGTATGTATGTATGTATGTATGTATGTATGTATGTATGTATGTATGGTTGTATTGTATGGTTGTATTGTATGTATGTATGTATGTATGTACGTACGTACGTATGTATGTATGTATGTATGTATGTATGTATGTATGTAATGTATGTATGTATGTAATGTATGTATGTATGTAATGTACTGTAATGGAATGGAATGGAATGGAATGGAATGGAATGGACTGTATGTATGTATGTATGTAATGTATGCAATGTATGTATGTATGTATGTATGCATGCATGCATGTATGTATGTATGTATGTATGTGTGTATGTATGTATGTATGTAATGTATGTATGTATGTAATGTATGTATGTATGTATGTAATGTAATGCAAGTATGTATGTATGTATGTATGAATGTAATGTAATGTAATGTAATGTAATGTAATGTAATGTAATGTAATGTAATGTAATGTAATGTATGTATGTAGGTATGTATGTAGGTATGTACGTGTGTATGTATGTAATAATAATATGTATGTAATGGTATGTATGGTATGTATGGATGTATGGTAATGTATGTATGTATGTATGTATGTATGTATGTATGTATGTATGTATGTGTATGTATGTATGTATGTATGTATGTATGTATGTATGTATGTATGCATGCGTGTATGTATGTATGTATGTATGTATGTATGTATGTATGTATGTATGTATGTATGTATGTATGTATGTATGTAATGTATGTATGTATGTATGTATGTATGTAATGTATGTATGTATGTATGTATGTATGTATGTATGTATGTAAATGTATGTATGTAATGTATGTATGTATGTATGTATGTATGTAATGTATGTAATGTATGTATGTATGTATGTATGTATGTATGTATGTATGTATGTATGTATGTAATGTATGTATGTATGTATGTATGTATGTATGTATGTATGTATGTATGTATGTATGTATGTATGTATGTATGTATGTATGTATGTATGTATGTATGTATGTATGTATGTATGTATGTATGTATGTATGTATGTATGTAATGTATGTATGTATGTATGTATGTATGTATGTATGTATGTATGTATGTATGTATGTATGTATGTATGTATGTATGTATGTATGTATGTATGTATGTATGTATGTATGTAATGTATGCATGCAAAAGAGCAGGGTGCTCCTTACAGCTGAAGGCCCCGCTCAGGGGACCCAAACAAATACCTTCATTAACCTTTCTAAATGTGGCTTGGGGACTGAGTTTCAATCCAGTTCGCTTTGCTGCTGAGTTACTTGGAGGGTTTGAAAGTTAGTTGAATGCCTAGTCGTGGGAAGTCCCGGCCGCGCTGTCCCGAAATCCCTTCCGTTAATTGAATTGCTGACTCTTGCGTTTCGCCTTCTGCTGGAACGATGGTTCAAGATTGAAACCTTCGCGTTTCCGAAGGAAAAGCAGAAGAGGAAGAAGAAGAAGAAGAAGCGCCGCAGCAGCCGCGGCCCTGGTCGAGTTGGTGCCCTTTAGGAATATTTTTACCCAGCGGCGCCCCGGGTGTTGGTCATTCCGTTTTATCCGTTTTCTCTTAGTAAACACCATACCTCTAGGGCCTATTTCTGCACGGGAGTTCCGCGGCCAAGCTCCGAGCCACTTTTTGCATTCGAGCTTGTTTTGATTTGGTTCAGAATTGGCTTAGTATCGGCTTATTCAAAGATGTCCCCAAATAAGACTGGAGTTGGGGGCGGCGGTGAAGTTTGCCGGTTTTGATTTGGCTTCCTTTTTGGTTTTGTGTTGGCTAAATCTAGTTTAGCGTAGGGACATTTAGAGTCGGAAATAAAAGCACTTATGAACAGGGTATGTGTATTTTTTGGGAATGGAATACCTTACCTTGCCCTTTCTTGAACGCGTGGCAGAAGCGTTCCCGCTATACCAAGGAGTTTGGGGGGTCAGCGTGTTCGGCAGACGCGTCACTGCGTCTGCAAGCCCTCACCAGGCGATTGCAACTTCCGAAAGCGTTTGCAAGCGCTTGCAAGTGTTTGCAGGCGGTCACCAGCGATGGTCGCGCCGCCCTGAAACTCCGAGAAGCTGCGAAATATGGGTGATTGGTTTGATTGGTTGGTGGGAGAACGAGATGTGATTGGACAGATGGATAGCGAGAGGAAGAGAAAGGAAGGAAGGAAAGGAAAGGACAGGAAAGGAAAGGAAGAAAGAAAGGAAGGAAGAAAGAAAGAAAAGCGGAGAAGTGCAGGACATAGCCAAAGAACGAAGAAAGAAACAAAGAAGGCAGGAAGGAAGAAAGTCAGAATGAAAGAACGGAAGGAAAGAAAGAAAGAAAGAAGGAAAGAACGAAGAAAGACGGAAGGATACAAATAGATAAAGAAAGAAAGAAAGGAAGAAAGACAGACAGAAATCAGGGAAACAAAGACAGAAAGGAAGGAAGAACGAAGTACGCAAAGGCAGAAAGGTAAAGAACAAACACACAATGGAAGGATTGAAGCAAGAAAGACAGAAAAGGAAGAAATCACGAAAACACAGAAGGTAGGAGGGAAGGAAGGAAGGACAGAAAGAAAGAAATGAAAACAGAAACAAGGAAAGAAAGGAACAGGGGTAAAGAAAGGCGCGAAATTGCCAAGAAAGAAAGAAAGGAAAAGAGAAAAGAAGGAGAGAAGATAGGAAGGAAAGGAAAAGGAAAGGAAAGGACAGGACAGGACAGGGCAGCGCAGGACAGCACAGGACAGGAAATGAAAGAAAAGGGAAGAACAGACAGATAGAAAGTTACAGAGAGAAGGAAGAACGAAAGAAATAGAGAGAGAGAGAGAGAGAGAGAGAGAGAGAGTAAGCAGGCCCCGAAATAAAGGAAGGACACAAATAGATATCTGACAGAAGTAGCAGAGCGCAGAAAATCAGAATAACTTCCAAGAAAGGAGGAGCAAAAAGCAGGCAGTAAATGCGCACAGAAAGCCATAGAAAGGAAGCGCAGAAGGAAGTAAAGCAATGGGTGAATAGAATTAGTAGATGCGTAGAGGGACAGAATTAGATGGATAGACACGTAGACGGGTGGATAAAAAGATTGACAGATAGACGCATGGATGAACAGACAAACCATGAGGTCAATAGGCAGGCACATGGACAGGCACAGACGCACGCAGATAGACATGCCACGGCAGCTCCAAGTTTCGGGGGCAGCAGAAACGAGAACCAGAGCAAACCCAAGAAAAATCGCAACAACGCCCGACGACGACGGCCGCAACAGCAACAGCAAAAGCACAGAACACCGCAAGAGCCGCAACAACAACAACAGCAGCAGCAGCAGCAGCAGCAACAACAACAACACCAACACCAACAACACCACCAACACCAACACCAACAACACCAGCAACACCAACACCAACAACACCAGCAACAACAACAACACCAACACAAAGAAGACGACGACGACCGCAACCACAACAACATCACCAACGCCAATAAGAACAAGAACGAAGAACCAAGAACCAAGGACCAAGAACCAACAACAAACAACAAACAACTGGCAACAAGCAACAAGCAACAAACAACACACACACACACAACAAAGAACCAACAACCAACAACCAACAATCAACAATGAACAACGAAAACCGAACAACGAACAGCGCGCGACGCGCAACAAACAACGAACAACGCACAACGCGCAGCGCGCAACGGACAGCCAAAAACGAATAACGAACAACGAACAACGAACAAAAACAGAACAAGAACAAGAACAAGAACGACGAGCAAGAAACAAGGAACAATAAACAAGAAACAAGAAACACTACGCAACAAACAACCAAACAACCAACAATCCACACAACAAGCAACAAACAGCAAACGGCAAACGGCAAGCGACAAACAACGAACAGCAAACAAGAACAACAACAAGAACAAGAACAAAACCAGAAACTAGAGACAACAAACAGCAAACATGCAACAAACAACACAGTGCAAAAAGAAACAACGATCAACAAACAAACAACAAACAACGCACAACAAACAACAAACAACAGACAAACAACCAACAACAACCAACAACCAAGAACCAACAACCAACAACCACAATCGCAACCACAACAATAACAGCAACAAACAACAAACAACCAACAACCGACAACCAACAGCCAGCAACCACAATCGCAACCACAACAATAACAGCAACAAACAACCAACAACCAACAACCGACAACCAACAGCCAGCAACCGCAATCGCAACCGCAACAGTAACAGCGACAAACAACAACCAATAACCAAGAACCGCAACCCCAACAACAACAACAACGACAACGACAACGACAACAACAACAGCAACAACAGCAGCAGCAGCAGCAACTACAACGAGGCATCGAAGCCTTTCGCTGCCGTGGAACTGTCAGCGAATTTGATGGGCGCTTCGGTCCAAAACGGAGCTGTCAATGAATCCGTGTTCTGCGCCCACAAAAAAGGCAAAAATCAGACATAAGTCCGCGCGGGCACGTGTGCCTAACAGTGGTCATGGTGAATACAGGTCTGACACGAGCGCGTGTGGACACGTGTGCTTGACAGCAGTCATGGTGGACACAGCTCTGACACGTGTGCGGGTGGACGCGCGAGTGGGCGCGTGTGCTTCACCGTGGTCATGGTGGACGCAGCGCTGACATGAGTCGTAAACAAAGTTAACAAAGTTGTTTTTCGCCTAGGCGAAACACCTTTGCAGGTTAATGAGTTTGGCGCTGCCAAGCCCAAGCCCAAGCGCAACCACAGGACGCACTTGAGCATGGGTTGTTACCACGCGCGGGCACGGATGTGCTTGACGGCCAACGTGCACGAATTGCTGCGCCTGCACTCAAGATACGCATGACTGGCCTCAGAAGAGTGTAGAATGCTGCACTGGCCACACAAAGCACATGCCAGCGTAGAAACCCCAGATCCAAGATTCGTGCAACCTGCGCGCTCGCGCAGTCAAAACGGTGTTTTCTGACCTCGGACACGAAACGCTGCGCCTGCCACACGGAATGCGTGTGCTGAGAAGTAGAAGTGTCATTTCTGCTTCATTTGTGCTCCAGGCACAGTTCCCAACATTTTGCTAGAAGAAAAATTGCCAGCAGAACCTGCGTTGAAAGTGACTGCAATACCATCCCTGCAACCCACACCCAAAGAAGCTGCGGGAGACATGCGTTGAGACAAGTCAACATCAATCGGTAAGGGTTTGCTTGTTCCAACTGTTTCTGTGTCAAGAAGCAGCATCTGCAACATGGTGTTCAACGAACGGACGGCCGAGCAATGGCTGTAGCTGTGTTGCTCTGGGTGCTTGAACCACCGTTTGAAATTTGCAATGCCATCTTCACCTGAGACGGCAGTTGCCGAGGGATGCAGCGATGTTATCAACGCAACCGTCGCGAAAGAAGACTGCGCAGGTAGCGCTGCAAAAAAAACAGGCCAGCCCAATCGAAATACCCTTTTCGCGCCGCCGGAGCCAACAACAACCACAACAACAACAACCGCAACCACAACCAACAACAACAAACAAACAAACAAACAAACCAACCAACCAACCAAACAAACAAACAAACAAACAAACAAACAAACAAACCAGCAACAACAACAACAACAATATCAACAACAAGAAGAAGAACAACAACAACAAGAACAACAACAAGAACAACAACAACAACAGCAACAACAACAACAACAACAACAACAACAGCAGCAGCAGCAGCAGCAGCAGCAACACCACCGCCAACAACAACAACTTCAACAACATCAACAACATCAACAACAACAATAACAATAACAATAACAATAACAACAACAGCAACAACAGCAACAACAGCGACAGCGACAGCGACAGCGACAGCGACAGCGTCAGCGACAGCGACAGCAACAACAACAACAACAACAACAACAACAGCACCAGCAGCACCAACAACAACAACGGCAAACAACAACAGCAACAACAACAAACAACAAACAACAAACAACAAGCAACAAACAACAAAACAACAAACAACAAACACAAACAAACAACAAACAACAGACAACAACATGCAACAACCACAAGCAGCAAATAGCAAAAAAGCGACAAACCACACAAACAACAACCCACAACAACAAACAACAAACAACGCACAACAAGACCAACAAGCAGCAAACACAAACAAAAACACACAACAACGAGCAACGAACAACAAAAAGCAACAAACAACACAAACAACAACAGACTGCAACAAACAACAAACAACAATCAACAAACAACAAACAACAACAACAAACAAAGACTCGCAATCCGCGACCCGCAGCCCACAGCCCGCAACCCCCAACCCGCAACCTGCAAACCCGCAACACGCAACCCGCGACCCGCGACCAGAAACCCGCAACCAGAACCCCACAACCCACCAACCCGCCGACCCACCGACACACCAACCACCAACCGCCAACCGCCAACCGCCAACAACCAACCGCCACACAAGCCACCGCCGCCCAACCGCCCGCCCGCCACCCACCGCCCCCACCACCCACCATGTGCCCGCCACCAACCGCCTTCACCCGCAACAGCCCACCGCCCGCAACTCGCAACCCGCAATTCACAAACCGCAGCCCGCAGCCCAGAACCCACAACCAACAACCGACAACCTATAACCACGACGATGACAACAAGAACAAGAACAACAACGGCAACAGCAACAGCAGCAGCAGCAACAAACGCAAGCAACAACAACAACGACAACGACAACGACGACAACAACAACCACAACAACAACCACAACCACAACCACAACGAAGCGCAACAACAACCGCAACAACAACAGCAACAACAACCGCCACCACCACAACCACAACCGCAACCACAACCACAACCAACAACCACAACCAACAACCACAACCAACAACAACCACAACCGCAACCACAACCACAACCGCAACCACAACCACAACCACAACCACAACCGCAACAACAACAACAGCGGCAACAGCAACAGCAACAGCGACAGCGACAGCGACAGCGACAGCGACAGCGACAGCGACAGCGACAGCGACAGCGACAGCGATAACGACAGCAACAGCAACAGCGACAACGACAACAACAACAACAATAACAACAACAGCAACAACAACAAACGACAAACAGCAACAGACAACAACAACAAACAGCAACAACAAACGAGCAAGCGAACAAACGAGCGAGCGAACAAACAACCAACAACCAACAAGCAGCGACCAACAACCAACAACAGCCAACGACCAACAACCAGCAACCAACAAGCAACAACAAACCACAAACCACAAACCACAGACGACAGACGACAACCGACAACTGACAACCGACGATTGACAGCCGACAACCGACAACCGACAACTGGCAACCGCAACACCAACAACAACAAACAACAAACAACACACAACAATAATAGCGACAACAATAAGCGCAACCAACAACAAGGTAACGGTGGCGTAACTGACGGTGGTGTTTTTTGCAGCTGCCGGATCATGTGACGCTGATCTCTGCCAATTCTTTGCCCAGAGATCGCCGCACGTCTTTTTTCGCAGCCGCTAAGATAAGATTATACCGCAATGCAAAAAGGTCCCGGGGCACATTACCCACGGCCTTCGCCGCGCGGGGCAGCACGCCCTTCGCCGTGATAATGATCCTGCTGCGCAGTAGACTACGTACATCGTTGGCCACCCGCAACACTGCAGTCGCCCACGCGCGCTACGGCACCCCCCCGTCACGACGATGCAGTGGACCACGTCCGTTATTCCCCCCCCCCCCCCCCCGCCCCAGACGTCATGGTAATGATGATGATACGCAGAAGGCCACGACGCACGTTATTATCCCCGCAGCCCACACCGCCAACAACCAACCGCCGCACCACCCACCACCACCCAACCACCCGCCCGCCACCCACCGGCCCGCCGCCCACCACGCACCGCCCGACGCCCACCACCTTCACCCGCAACAGCCCGCCGCAACCCGCAACCCACAACCCACAACCCACAACCAACAACCAACAACCAACAACCAGCCACCACGAGGATGATGACGACGAGGAGGACGACGACAACAGGAACAACAAGAGCAACAAGAACAAAAAGAACAACAGCGACAGCAACAGCAACGTCAATAGCAGCAGCAGAAGCAGCAGCAGCAACAACAACAACAACAACAACCAATACCAACCCACAGCAGCAGCAACCGCAAAAAACGCAGCAACCGCAACACCCGCACCAACTGCAACGGCCGCAACAACCGCAACACCCACAACAACCGCAACAACAACATAACAACCGCAACAGCCGCAACAACCACACCAGCAACACAACCACCAACAATCGCAACCGCAACAGCAACAGCAACACCATCAACAAGAGTACCAACCAACATCACCGCCACCGCCACCACTACCACCACCAACAACAACAGCAACTGCAGCCGCAACGGCAGCAAGAACAACAGAAGCAGCAATCAGGGCTGCTGCTGCTGCCGCTGGTGTTGCTGCTGTCTGTGCCATTGTTGGTGCTGCTGCGGCTGCTGCTGCTGCTGGTGCGTTGTTGGTGCTGCTGCGGCTGCTGCTGGTGTTGGTGGTGGCCGTGGTGGTCGTGGCGCTGCGGCTGCTGCTGGCGCTGATGTTGGCGGTGGCGGTCCTGCTGCTGCTGCTGATGCTGAAAGACGAAGACAGCCGAACAGATCGCGCGAGAGATTTTGCGCTGGCAGGTTCCGAGCCGGGGGCAGAGGACGCCGATGGGGCATGCGTGCCAGTTTCTTGCACAAGGTGTTGTGCTCAGGCGGAGAGCATATGCGTAACTTGTCCTTCAAGCCTCCAAATGTTTTCAAAGCTGGGGCATTGTGCTATCGTGAAACCCCATCAACGCATCAGTTCTGCCCTTTGCCCGATCCTGGAGGGGTGTGCTATCTGTGGTGGTGCCAGAATTTACTGGAATGCCAGGTTCTGCTTGGCCACACGCTGCCAAACAGTTGGCGTAGAAAGTTAGGGTCTAGAGCACGCCCACAAGTCTACGACAATCGCCCAAGACCTTGTCAACGATAGAAAGGAAGTCAACGCAGGGGGGCTCCTTGTTCAATTCCATGTAGCGCTGAACAGAATGATAGGACTCATCGCGAAAGCTAGCGTCAGCAAGCTTGAACTCCTACTTGCTTTTCAAGTGTTCCGGATGAGTATAAACGCCCCCGATTGTTAGGCTTGGTGACAACATAAGCTACAGATGAAAGAGGTTTCACCTCCTTGCTGCTTTGTGTGTCCGCAAGGCGACTGACTAACTTCGTTGGTCTTCTACCTCAACATGTACATGTGGCACCTTGCCGGAACAGATCCGTGTTCGGGATCTCGAGATTCATAGTCGGGGCCCAGTGTGAAGCCCTCTTATCCACGTGAATTGTGGTAGCGGAGCAGGTTTTGACAGCAGGATGTCATGTGAAGAGGACTTCTTCGGAATCTGTGGCTTTTCTTGGATCGTACAGCGGCAGTGTTTGTCAGGCTTCGGTGCGAAGATCTGGTAAGGGACTGGATTACATTCACAATCCTTGGACAATGAAATGCTCATAGATCCAGACAATGGAGCGGAGTATTACCTGAACACTCTTAGCAGCTAGTTCTTGAAAGCATGCGTTCCTATTTAGACCTTCATCAGCAAATTCGAGATTCTCCTTTGGGTTCCAGAGCAACGTGGGAAGACGCAATGCGGCAATCAATGATGCCAATCAGAGACGGCGTGAGCAACATATTTTGAAAGGTTAAAGCCGCGTCTTCGACGCTTGTGTTCTACCTTTTCGCCCCTTGCCACTTGAGAGTCCGTGCGGGAATCTCCTTGTTACAAACGCAGCAGGTCCCGCAAAGTTTTGGGGTAGTTGGTTTGCAGTTGAGAGACTCATCACAAAGCAATAGAACCCTATCCTCATCGGACGAAATATGAAAACATCCCATGCGACACGAGGTTCGCGTTTGCAAGATTGACTGGACTCTTTGATTGCTTTTCAACACATCGCTGCCTATGGTGACATATATAGATATCCTTGAGCAAGGACAACTTTCGATATTGCTTAGCGTTGGTCAAATGCCTGGTCCTTCGCATGACGCTTGAGCACACTGCTCAATGTGACCAGATCACACACAAGGCGTTCGGTGTTGTTCGACAACCCACACCAGTATGCAGTCAGTAGCGGTCATGCGACAAATGGTCTAGCAGCCTTTTGCAAACAACGCAACTTGAGGGCAGCAACCAAGGCAGCCGATGACGACGAGATCAAACCATTTGCGCGTCCAACGCTGCTCAAAGGAACCATAGGTTCCCACACTGGCGGATCAAGGCAGCTTCACCAAACACAACACCAACACCAGAATTGTGGCCAGGACATCACTGCTCACAGCGCAACAACCCCCTTGACCAGCCAGCAGACAGGATATTTCCATCACCAGGTCAGCGCTGCTGCAACACAAGAAGCGTCAGCCTATGCTACATCTGAGTCAGTCGTCGCATTACCACGAAACCAGAAGAGCTCGCAAACCCCACCTGCAACACCACCGCATGTCAGCAGAACAACTCAGATTCAGAACTCGAGTGTTGCGATTGCCCACAAAGATTTTTGACCTCTACGAGTAGGGCCTAACATTTGTTGGTCGCTAGACGGAGCTAGAACACTTCTCACATCAAAAGTTTTAGAGAGACCAACTGCTATCACCTATATTCCTTTGCTGCAAAACTTTTTTCCTGACAGCATTGCGAAGGGTTCTTCCGGAAAAAACTGGTGCCAGTTGCGCAAGTACAGTTACACTGAGCAAGTCACACCAGCCAGTTACATCGGAGGTCGCTAGAGCAAGCTACACGAGTAAGTAGAGATATACCAGAATTGCGCTAGCGAGTTGCACGAGAGATTGCTTCAGCAAGTTACACTAGCGAGTTACATGAGAGATTGCTTGAGCGAGTTGTACAAGCAGGTTACATGAGAGGGTTCTTGAGCAAGTTACATAGGCGAGTTACACAAGGATAACATTACACTGCGCAAGTTACAGCAGAGAGTTACATGGCAGGTCACTAGAGCAAGCAACGTGAGAATGACACACCAGAGCAAGTTGCGCTAGTGATTTGCGTGAGAGATTGCCTGAGCAAGTTACACAAGCAAGTTACACAAGGATGATACACGAGATGTTTTTTTGTGATGGTTGGTTAGAGTCGTAAGTCAAGTGAACTCGCGCGTGAAAGTAAGTAAAGTTCGACAAGTATAAATTACTCTTTTAATGCGGCGGGCCTGCACCAACTTGATGTTGCAAACCTGAGGACGTTTTCTACTTTGCAACATTCCCAATCGACCCTCTGCGTGGATCGGCGTGGTCGATGTGAAAAAAAGGACCAGCGTGGCTGGAACAACTACAATCCTTTACAGTGGCACGTGCTTGAGTTTTACAAACGCGCGTGTCGTTCAAGGGAGGCCCACGATTTGGCCGATGACCAACGTGGGCAAGCTCGATGCGCAACTGCCACAAACAGAGCCTGTGTCAAGGTGTGCACCCTGACGCACCTGGGCGCACGCAGATTGTTCCTACAGCCTTCATTTTGCTTGGAGACGGGCGTGGCTTCAGAAAGAGACGTCCAGATGAGCGGGAAGAAGAGTGAAAACAGAACCAGAAAACCATCGCAAGGCCAGGCGCCCTCAATGTTGACACTGAAGAGCAGGTGCTCACAGAACCACAAACTCGAGATCGAATTGAAGAGGAGCTCAGTCCCTATGTATGAATGGGCCTTAAACTCCACAGATTGACCCAGATGGCTAGCGAGCCCACAAGAAAGCCACATTTTTTTTGGATGATGCGGGTGCAAGCTAAACGAGCGGCACTTTACGCACACACAATTGTCAAGCTGCCAGCATCAGGTTCCCTGTCAGACCGGAAGAAGATTCGGGCAGACACTACACTCAAAAAGGACGTGGGAAGAATGCTGCAAGAACCAACTCAAGGATACGCAAGAAAAATCCACTTGGCATCCGCAGCTACGATTTGCATGAACGACCGCATGTCGAGAACCAAAAATTGAGAATCGTATTGCGTTGGGCCAAGAGCATCCAGATGAGAGACCGCAGATACGAGTTCCTAGATCCAGAAGCAGAAGAGCAATTGTGTGTCTGGATTACACGGCGAGTTCGGGAGAGAGATGCAAATTGCGCAACAATGATACTTTTTTCCGGGGGAAAACGACGCGGGCTGGCGCCGCCGGCTGTTGGTGAGCATTGCTTCCATGTCCGAGATCCCAAGCATGTCTAAAGAACAGATCCAGCACAAACGCCAGCGTGATCATGTGCAAGGACTGGTGTATTATTTCAACATTTTGCTTCCTTATGGATGAGATTCATGTCCGCGGAATGTTTTTCTAAGCGTTTCTCATTCGCTCCGGGCATCCGGATTTCTCACCCTGCCTATTTTCAAGTTCCAGTTCATGTGCGTGTCTGGGCATCGGTGCAACCAAGATGTGACTGCGCAATGCGCAACCAACCTTCTAGGCGGGCTACGGCATCATTCTCCAACGCGCTATCGCTGCACCGTCTGAGCCAAGTGACAAATCGCTCCATGGCAAGATTCCTTCTAGGAACCAGCGACGCCGTAGTGGAAGGATTGCGCTTGTTTCCACAGAGAAACCAAACACTGCTTACTTGCATATTTGGCCGTTTACGTCAAGGTATTCATTTGGCACCTTGTCGGAGTAGATCCATATTCAAGACCTCATATTGGGGGCCCATGCGCCCCCTATTTCCAACCTCACCCCCTCTGCCCCCCCCTCCCCGTGAACATGCTCTCTTGCGTGCCTGCCCAGGCGCTTGTGTGGGCAGTTGAAAGCGCTTTGTCTTTCTGCGCGCGGCCCCTCTGCCTGAGCTGGCGCATGAGCGCAGGCGCTGCCCCCGCTTGATGAACCGACACGTGCGTGCTGGCACAGGTGGTTGCGCGCGCCTGCTTGTTTGTGCCCGCTTGAGTTAGCGCGCCTGCGCCTGTCCTCAAACAGACTTTCTGGCGCTGCTCGCGCGCAATTGCTTTGTTTTTGCACGTCCGCAACTCACACGCCCGGCTGGCACAGTTCTGGGCCTGGGCGCCGCTGGTTTGAGGCAGTTGCGCGCGCATGACTTTTTGCGCGGCTCGCGTGGTTTTGCACTACTGCAATCCTTGCGCCCGGTTGTGTGAGGTGGCACGCGTGGGCCAGCGCACACGTAGTTTCTAGCTCGGCCTCGTTGGCTAAGTGATGGCGCCATCAACCAATTTGCCAGCTCTCCACCGGCCCATGGGGCTCGGCCTTCATGTCAATGTTGCTGTTCTGAATATATATTGGGCCTCGGCATCTCTGCCTTGCCATTTTAGCCTCCATCTCAAACCGCGAGGGAATGGCTTGATGGCATGGCAGGAAAGAAGTGTTGGGGTTCGGGAGACTGACAGGAGATTCTTCCTGCGGACGAGGTGTCCACAATGCGGG
>CAUJNA010000851.1:102500-132500 GCA_963377175.1 Effrenium voratum
AACACCCCAACACCCCACACCCCACACCCCACACCCCACACCCCACACCCCACATCCCACACCCCACACCGCACACCCCACACCCCACACCCCACGCCCCACACCCCACACCACACCACTCCACACCACATATCCGTCGGCCGAGGCGCGCCGCACTCCTTGCAAGTACGGAGAGGGCTGCTACCGGAGGAACCCAGAGCACCGCTCCAGGCGCCCTGACATGCCCCGCGCCGCGGGTAGTGGCCCAAACACATGCACACACACACAGGCACAGGCAGACACACATGACGTGACGTGACATGCATGAGATGTGATTAAACACGTGCGTAGCTACAAGCATCTACTTTCCGTACCTATTTTGGCTCAAGCTTGCTTGAGCCGGGGTGGCTGCATGAATTTCTTCTTTCCTCATCATGATTGCGTTTTCTTTGCGTCTTTTTTTGGCTTTGTATGGTGGTGCTGTGCATGGCCATCTGCTGCTGGATTCGGTGAGTGGGCCTACAGATGGTGGATTTGCTCAGGGACTGGCGAGAGTGTGAGTAATGACCAGCTTGAGGTTGCGTTCCAGCAGTAACCCGCTGCTCTGACTGTGGGACGAGTGACGCATACGCTGGATCCGGTGCTTCATTTTGAAAGCTTGGTGGTGGACGAAAAATCTGGGCCTACGGTTGCGGTGCCTGATTACGTTTGCCAATCCAGAGTGCGACGTCTTAGAAACGATCATGCGTTGTGCGAGTTGCGCAATTGCACCTTTGAGGCTGCTCGAGTGTTCCCATGCCAGTGCTCTGACGGACAACGTTGAAGCTACAGCTCCTTACGCTGCATCGCACGCATTGCAGCCAGAATCCTCATCTCGCATGTTTATGAGGGGACTTGTAGGGCTGCTTTGGATTCATCGGTCCGCGCATGTGGTCAGGCTTGCGCTGGGCCGGAGCTCTTCAGTGCTTCAGCCTTGTAGAGGACTCATCTCCTTCACTCCGACGACAGATGTGAGGTACGCAAGCGTTGGCTGCCAATTTCTAGGTGCGGTGATGGAGCGTATGAGGTCAAGCAGTTGCCGCGCGACATTCTAGCTCGACTCTCACTTGCTCTCACGGCTTCACGTGGCGCATAGATGGTTCAAAAGCGGTGCTGCTTGAACGGGGATGTACGCGCGACATCACGGTTGTAAAAACATGCGAGCGGCGGACGCGCGGATCAATTCCACTGCGTAGGGCAAAGAGCGTGGATGCGTGAGGTGAACGTCAGGGATGAAGACGTTCTTACCTCCCTTGCATCGCTGTTGTGTCTTCTGGCTTCTGCCCTAACTTACGAGCGCATCGCAGTCGATGACTTCAACTTTCTCGCAAATGTTGGTTTCTGTTGTTATTTTATCATTTGTTTTTGTTGTGTTTGCTGCGAGGCTTTCGGACATCTATGACACCTTTTCGGAGGTGTTTTTCCCTCATTTGTGTTTTTGTTGGTTTTGGGCGTTGTTGGAGATCTGGGGTCAAGCGATGTTGGACGTGTGATGAACCATCTTGGTGTGTCTTTCAGGTTGATGATCTGCGTGTTCACCTTAGGCGATCTGTGGAATGACTTAACAAATGAGCTGTTTTGCTCCTGCCATTTGTTTTGTTCTTGATGATGGTTTTGGATGGTCGACGGTTTCATGGATGAAAATCACGGCGCGATCCAAGGCGTACGCGTCCATGAGTTTTTATGGCGCACGGGCAACCGTTCGAACTATCGCGCGTCGGCCGGTCGCATTATCACTTGTCTCTGGTGAGGCGAGCGTTGCTGCTCTTTTGTATTTTCCGATTGTTGGTGAGGTGGCGGGCGTCCCGTGGCTATGATTCCGTGGAAGAACCTCTAGTTTTACGCCCATGCGTGGACCCGTTCTCATCTAACGGTCAGTGAGCTCGCGTTGGTTGCCCTGTGGCTGATGTGTCCGATCATCTTATTGATGATCGTGGAGGCTCCAAAAGGAGATGTGGGCCAGGGTTTGGCTCGCACCATGTCTTCACCATGAATCCTGTTGCGAGATCTGATCAATACGTACTTCCAACTGAAAGGCGCAAGAAGCAAGTCTTATGGGTACTTCGGTCTCTTTTTGATGTTTGGTGTTGGACACCACACGGTTGTTGAACAGCCACAGTTGGAATTGGAAGGATAGGCTGAAGCAGGAGCCTATCTGGAGAACTGTTCGGAGAGCATCCAACAGGAAGGCAGCTCCCGATTCCAGAGGTTGAAGGAAAGAAAGCGCTCAAGCCCTTATGGTTGATGTCACTGAACTGTTCACTCATTGTCGTCATGCGTGAGAGCGGCGCTCCCTAGCGGTCTTGGTCGAGGACCCCTTGAAGCCAATTAGGCTGAGCCTAAGGATATGAATCAAAGGGCGAACTTTTTCGGCCATTTTAAGAGGGATGGAGTTCCCCAAGCGAAGCCCCATAAGAGTGAAAAGATCTACAGACACAGCATCACCCCAAAGGACTGTCCTTTGGACTGTGCTTCTCATGCGGATGTGGGCTGCAGCAAGCCGTTGTGAATCTGCCTTTTATGCGTCCTTGCTTGCGTGAGAAGCTTTGTGCAAGCCTGCCGGAGGCGACGCAGACTTTGCTGGATTGTTGTCAGGAAACGTGTTGGGTCCTATCGGCGAATCAGAGCCCGTGCGAGAGATACTCGCCTGCCCGTTTCAAGCGTGCCAGCGCGTAGGCGCGCGCAGACCAAGCCGAGTTGGAACAGGACACTTGTACTCGTGCTGCTGATGTTTGTGCAGCGTCAGGCTATGCTGCCGCAGTCCATGCACTTTTGCGTTGAAAGTGGATCTTTTGGGGTGCTTTGGGGGGTGGAGTGCTGCCCAACCCAAAAAGAAGGCCTTTCAACGCGCGCAGAAAGTTGCCCTGGGGACTGGAAAGGCGGTTTACAGGGCGAGCTGCATTCCCTCAAATCTTTGGCCGTGAGCGTTGCGGAGAAGAAGCTGCGCAGGGAACACTTATGCAAGGCCACACGCAACAGGTCTGCAACCCTTTCCTTGAAGGCACAAAGCACGTCTGGCCTGGTCTGGCAAATTAGGTTGACTTTGCTGTGCGTGGTGGGCCTTGCGAATTGTAGGCCAGGCAACGTGCAGCTGACCGGCGCATGCCTAAATCCGGTTGGGTGCACGACGGGAGCATTGGGTATGGGATGCGCCGACGCAGTAAATGTAGTCAAGCTGGGACCCTTCATTCTTCTGCATGAGGTGGAGGACCAAGGACCTTTGCGCGTCCAAGTGTTCACGGCATGTAGCCCAGACGGCAAGCCTTCACTAGTCCTTCTAGGGATTCCCGTGAGCCAACTTCGCATCCCAAAGCAACTCTCGTGCCTCCAACTCAGCAACATTGGCGGCGAGGGCACGGCTGCATTTTGAAGTTCCTTTTTGGAGGTGTTCCATGCAAATTGATACACTGCAAGGATATCAATGGGAGGGGTGACACCAACTCTTGAAGCCTGCCAGGGATAATGTCAGAGTACTTTACTTGAGGGGTTCCTTACCAAAGCATACTAACCATAAACACTGTTGCAGCACCACAGTTCATCGCTCATTTCAGAGGACGCGCTCCAGTGCGTCTCTTGCACATAGCAAATTTGCACGGCGCGGGGTTCGTCATTGAGCCACGCTTTGAGCTCAGTGTGCAACTGTAGCCCTGGCGCGCTGTGGCACCAGCAGCCCGCACCTATATCCAACCCCAGTTGGTAAGCGCAGAAGTTTCCCAGTGTCCCAGTTGACTTGCAGAATAGGTTGCTGTAACAGCGCCGCCATACCATCAGGATCATTTTGGAGCTGCGTGGACGGCCTCCAGCATAACCAATGCAAACCACCATACGGGCCGCGCGGCGTGTCGTCGTACAGGAAGGTCAGGTCGTCCTCAATTTGAAGCATGGATGTGCAGCGAGGATGACAGGAAGAAGACATCTGGGCGGGTGTGTTTGGAGGGACAAGACCAACCGCCCAAGACCAGCCTGCTGACGCCATCCCGTTGCCTGCAGCCAAGCTGGGCAATCCATAACTGCTGCGCCACCAGACACTTCCGAGGCCAAGGCAAGCGTGGCAAGAACTTCGGTTAGCCGAACAGAAGGCCACAGCCGTCGCCGTTTTCAGCAAAGGATCAGCGTTCCCACTCCACCGGATAATACTGCTGAGGATCCTCTCGTGTGAACTCTTCGCTGCTGCAAAAGCGCTTGACGCGTCGGCGTTGCATCGTGTCCGTAGTGGGGATGAATTCGTCGAGATACTCTGCAACAGCTTGCAGCGCAACATTTTCTTTGGCCGCCACGAGGATGTCCGCGTCCGTCATATAGAACGTGGCAGCAAGATGGAGCCCGCTCGAAGACGCCATTCATACCGACATCTGTGCGCCCCGTGCCGGTTTCTGCAACCAAGGCCAGCAAGAGCGCCGTGCCACGCCCGTCCTCATTGTCCAGTTCCGACCGCCGCTCCGGTCAGGAGGTCTTCAAGATCCTCGTCTCCTTCGCCCATTATTGCCCGAAACAGCCTCCAGACGAAGCGCCCAAAAGGGGCACATCTCACACTCCCCTACAACTGGGAGTTTGCCCATTATGGCCGGGTAAGTACGGCCGAGTAAGCATCTTCCATTCGAAGCCCCTGCCATAAACTTCTGCCCGCCCAACACACACGCTGGAGCGCTTGTCGCGGATGTCGATGGGGAGAGTAGCAGTCCAACATCCACGCAAAGAAGGCGTAGCCCCATAGCTCCCTGAGGCGTTCCTTCCACGGCGCGCCCTCGAATTGATTCCCCGAGCCGCGTTTCTTGGTAGCACTTTTGGGCTTGCTGTCAGTGCGCACATCATCGAGCAAGAGCAGTAACTTGAAATGGATTCCGTCTGCTAACCTGAGCCATAGAAGAACGAGTCGAAGACCAACAGCGCGTGCACCGCGAGGGTCTGACCTGCCTCTGGCACCCACCGCCTGCAAGAGATTGGTGCGGCCTCGCCGATGTTGCCAAGTTGGGCTGGCAAGGCGGACCTGTGCGCTTCGCAAGGCCGGGCGCGCAGTGGTGCGTTGCAATTCCTGCGCTCTGCCCTAGAGCGCTGGTAAGCAGTAGCCTCCTTCCAGAGGCTGAACAGCGCAATGCGTGCGCCCGGAGTGCGGCCAGCAATGTTCCATGCAACAAGCGTGCGCATTGCGAACTCGGATTAGTAAAGGGGGACCCCCCCCAACGATGGGGGTATCTAGAATAGTATCTTGAGATCCAGATGAAAAGTGAGTTTCCATTGGTGAGATTTGGAACTGAGTTTGCATTTGATTTAGTATTGCTGGAGATGCCTTTTGAAATTTGGAACTGAGCTCGCGTTTGATTTAGTATTGGTAGACTTGAGTTTCGATTTGATTTAGTATTGCTGGAGCTTCCTTTTGTTGTTCTTGGGGGGGGCCCGGCAACAAGACTTTATTTCGGGGGCCCCTGAAACCAATGTCAAGTTGGGGGCTGAAGTACTACCCCCTTTGTGGGTTTGAACAAGAGACATGTAAGAAAACATGGGTTTGGTAAAGCTGACAATTTGGGATTTAAGGAACAAGGTACCAAAGATCCAAGGACCGGGTGTTGGCTTGGCTATGTCTCCTCTCCTTTCTCTGGTTCTTTTCCTTTTTTTTTCGGGGGGACAGAATTCATAGACGAAGCCGCTGAGATTCTTTCGCGCCGGCAAAGACCAGGCCTCAGCAATGTAACCAAGTTCGGCTGAGCTTAAAGAGGAGACATCTGGGTGTCTTTAGCGGATGAGGCCAGAAAAGCACAAAGGCCACGCAGGACTGCTGGATTGTGCAGAGCGCGCCGAGCGCCAAGGAAGTCATGAGGTGTCCGATCAAAGCAAGTCCCATCCTGGAGCTCGAGCGCGTTGCGCCGACAGCTTTGTAGGCGTCAGGGACTTCAGCTGCGCCGAACACAAAGAGGGTCAGAAAATAGAGACGGCGCTTGGACGCTGCGGGCTGCCATATCTGAACGTCGGCAGTTCCTGCTCAGTTCTCACGCGAGGCACGTCTCGCCCATTGCGGAAGGTCAGCTGCGGATTGTTTCCTGCTCAAGGCGCGGCCCTTGTCGAAGACAAAATGGCTCTTTCATGGGAGCGTGTTCACGGAAAAAATCTATGGGAGGCTCCAACAAGCATGCGCTCTCTCGGAAGTCTGTGTTGCGTCTTTGCTCCGCCTTGCGAGCCGGAGTTTTCAACTTCTTTCCAGACCCCGGCACGAATGCCCCAAAAGCAGGTCCGGACAAAGACCTACAGTTTTTTTTCCTTTGCGTCCTCCTGACTTGCACTCTTTGCTTTGCTACAGTCATCAGTGACCTGTCTGAGTTGCGACCGCTCAAGGTACGCCTCGCAGAAAGCTTCCTCAACGGGTGGAACCTGGCTATCGCATTGGAGTGCCTCCAAGATCTTCACTGCCTTGTCCCCTTGAATGGTCTTTTGAAGTGTGCGCTTGCTCGCCTGCGCCGCTGGACATATGGGAAGTTTCCATTCGCTGAGCTCCTGCTGGGCTCTTTGTAGCTCCTCCGCACCATTGTCTAAGGTGGTCTGGCCTGGGCCCAAGGGAAGCATGCCTACTCAACAAGTGCCCACATGCCCACAAAATATGGCACGCATTCCTGCGCGCATGGTTCTTAGTTGTGTACTGGGCCCCGCACCACGTGCAAGGATTGCCCCCAACCGACTACGGATTGTTGGCCCCTGGATGTCAACATGCTGCTTTGTTGCGTGACGACTGATATACATCGCATTGGCGCACATGAGTCCGCATTCAGGGCAAGCAGGTAGAGTCCTTCACGCAGGTGTTGCGCAAGCTGTGCAAGGCAGCCCTTTTTGGCAATGGCGTGATGGTCTTAGCTCTTTGAAAAACTGGCAGTGGTGTTTGCACACACTGAAAAAAGTCTCTGGCACGCCCCGACGCAGAAGACTGCTCACCAGCCTCAGTGACCACAATGCCTGTCGTGTGAACAACTGGGCATCTTGCTGATTGAAGTGGGCCATGAAGGCTGGCCAGCCACTGAATTTTTTGAAGCAATTGTCGGCGTTGGGGCCGGCCTGCTTCTGCGTGTTGCATATGCTCATTTTTTCTCTTTGCTACGTGAGCATAGTCGTAATGCGAAAGGGTACGCTAATGTCCAAATGGGATTAAAAAATGCACGTGTACTGAAGACAAATGGGGGGCCCAAAGCAATTAATAAATGCACCTGGAGCAAAGAGGATTCGGCCACCGCCTCCTTTTGCCCTCCTTGGTCTCAAATTTGCAAACATATAGATTTGTGTATATACATTTATAACTATCCCTGGAGACACTGTTTTCTCTCATGACTTACGGTCGGTCTTAGCTCAATTGTTTGTGTTGCTTGCGTCGGGTGTTGGCTGGGTGGCCCGCTGGATAACGTTGTCGCACCCCCGCAAAGTGACGGAAAAGGGTTGCGCTTTCAGCTCGTCCTGGGCGACGGCCTTGCCAGGGCCACGACGTTGTCATGTGTTGGCCTCTGGTTGGATTTGGGTTCTCCGGGCCAAGCCCTGACTCCCTCATTCCCGTTGACCATGCATGGATGGCTGCCAATTGCCGTGGTCGTATGCTGTGTCGGCGTCTGTTGGTAACGCCAATTTTGTCGTAAAGGCCCAGTCTTTAAGCCAGATAGCTAGAGCTGCCGCTGTTATTTTCCTCAAACGTTAGATAGCTGCAACCCTTATGGAATCCTCATCCTTTTTCTCACGTGGAGTCCCGTGCCTCAACGACAAACCGCAGGTTTAGCCACCCGGGAGATGACGATTATCCAGGCCGGGGGTGAAGTTGGGATGGTGACGATTCCTCAAAAAGAGAATCAGCAACACCCTCATGCACAAAGGTCTTATTCCGCAACAAGGAAACCTTCATTTGGCAAATTAGTGGCAAGAGTTGCCAGCTGGCAAACAACACCCGTTCTTGCACTCAGTTGCCCAAATTTGACCTTTTGGCTTTCTTGTTTCTGTGAGTCCAAGGCGCAAAGGGTAACTTTTGTTCACCCCAGATGGTCGCACAGCCAAGCAGGCCCAAAAAGGTGATGTGTAATTTCGCTCTCAGTTTTTGTTTAGTAGGAGACAGCCTCCAAGATTTACTGGGAGAGGGTTCGAATTCTGCGGGAAGCTCAACACGGGCATCTGTGTAATTACACAAATACGCAGGGACAGAGGTTTAGCGAATATGTGTATACGTATATGGAGAAATGAAACAGAAAGGATATGAAAAGAGAAGTAAAACAACTTTAATTTGAAGACCTACTGAGACAGAAAGTGTCTGATATTTTGTGGTCACCATCAGCTGCTTAAGCGCTATCCCACAGACAGTTATCCTTAAAATCAGAATTATGGCTCGTAAGGGCGTAGGCTGCTTATGTAGGTAACAGCGCGCAAGTGTCGCTGTAAGTGGCGCTGTAAGTGAGAGTGCAGGTGTGACACGAAAGTGCGCTCTGATCACGGGGCGCAAACGCGTGCCTTGCTTTTTTGCTCCAGAGGGTTTCACTTACGTCTACAATAGGGAGCCAGCTAAAACATGTGTGTGTGTGTGCTCTCTGGAAGGCTTTTTCATGTCACATCATATCTTCGGATATCGGGCCCTTGAGCGCAGTGGTGGACTTCCTACATCCGCTGGCAGTTAGGCTGTGAATCCCCTATTCGCCTTGGCGCAGGATCGCGTCACTGTCTTCGTCGTCAATTGTTGGGCCAGGAAAGTGTTCCCGGCTCACGCCCGCGGCTGGAAGGTGTTACTGAAGGTCCTCAAGGATAAGTTCAAAGAGAGAAGATTTGCAGAGCGGTGTGAAGGGCGTGAGGTGACCGTTCCCGACGTGGCTGATGTACCACTGCAGTTCCGGCAGCGCAGAAACTTGCTCCTCCTCAGTGGCAAGAAGGTGAAGCAGGCCGTGCCAGAATATCATGGTCAAGGGCAGCAACCCTCCACATGGGCGAGGGCAATATTCTTTTAACAAGGTTGGCGACAACGTGCCGCGCGCGGGCGTGGTTTGGGTCGACGGTGTCTGGACTCCGTCTTGATTTGGGGAGCTCAAATCAAAGCTGGATCATTTTAGGCAGCTTCTGCGTTTTGAGCCGCAGCTTGCATCCGTTTGCTGGGTCCAACTGAGAGCTGAAGGGGCCCGCTTTTGAAAAGTTAGAGTTAGGATTCACGTGATGCATTCAGTGAGGAATAAGGCCGTTTCTCGGGTGTTTCGGTTTTTTGTTGGGGCTTTCGAAGCGTCTGAGACGTGAGTGTTTCCCTTCAGCCACGCATGGCTTGAGGCGACCCGGCGGCGGAGGTACGCGAGGCTTGGGGGAATGGCGGGCGGTTTGCGTCCAACGGTCCTTCGCGGGAGTGGATCCCTGATTTCTGTGTGTTGCGCGAAGTTTTGCAGGAGGAAAGGTGTCACATGTTACGTGCTGCTTTTGGGAGGCGGCTTTTCCCTTCAAGCCACCAGTTTTGAGGATGCCGCTTTTAATGGACGTTCCTTGCGGAGAACCACCCCCTACTTGTGATGATCAATATTTTCTTGTGTGAGAGGGTTTCGGCATGTCCTAAGCTTGTGTTGGAGATGTGTGCCTCCATGACTGAGTTTAGGGGGTCCCTCACAAATGCTTACAAAAGAAAGTTTAAGATGACAAGGTTTCCAAGCTGGAAATCTTTATCCTGGACCTGTATCTCTTTGGCTAAGCCGCGCATCTATCTGGGCTCAACATCAACAGGGGCCTCTGTTTCGCCAGCAGTTGCGAACACCACTTCGCAAAGTTAATCCAGGTAGATATGTCACTGGGGTTGGGCCAACCTCTGGTTCCAGCATGTTGAAACCAACTTTGTTTTTCTGACCCTTTATTTTTAATTTCCGCGGGATTGTTGTTGAAACAAAGTTCTGCGCCTATCCCTGGTGTTGGCCACCATCTACCCTGAGAGGTTGACGTCGGGCGTGCAGCGTCGTCGGACCCACGCACAAGGACGCATCTTAGGATGCCTAGCCAAGGTCCAAACACCATCTAGAGTCTGGGCGCCGCCCTTTGAGCAATTGTGTGTGCGGAACCTTGCCACGCACGTGCCCGCCGTGGCGCTTTGAAAGCTGCAAAAACTTCCTGCAACATTGGTTTTGCTACAAGACAAGCGCGGGCTGGTTCATTTGCATTTCGGCTGCCTTGCTCACGCGCTTGCAAATCGCTGCCGCTTGAAGAGTGGTCTGGAACCCGCCAGATCTTCGAGACAGCTCAAACGTGCTGTTCAGCGCTTCCAGGTTTACTCCGCTAGATATCGAACTGTGGCCAAACAGGAATTGTATCAAGCGTGTGGGAACAGCTGAATTGGGGGCACGGAGCAAGAGTAGATACTTGGCTGCTCAGAAAGCTCTCAAGCAGGGAGGGGGGCATTGTACGGGCATGGCTTCGTACACATGCGCAGCAGCAAAATGAACAGCTCACTCCCGGAAGCAAGTGCTGCGTGCTGTTCTCGAACTGGGCACAAGCACCAAACATGTTGCGGAGCGGCAGAACCCGCCCGTACAGCCAACGTGCCAGAAAGGGTCAAAATAATGGGCCTCACCCTCTGTGTTGAAGGATCACGGAGGCTCCAGGCACCCTTAGACACACCTCAACCTCAACCTCTGCGAGGACTTTCGACGAGGACCGTCGCACGCGGACTGTGCGCTTCGACTCCCGCTTCGACTCACCCAGATCCCCCTCAAGGACTGTTTCGCTGGGCGAAGACAGCGCTGAGCCAGCCGCGACGCCGGAGCCTTTGCTGGACAGACAGGCAATGCATGTTTTTTTTCGTGCAAACACCTGTCCTTACAACCTCCCCTGCAGCCTCCCTTGTGTTCTTTTTTGAGAGGCGTTGCTTGTTCGAACCGTTGTTTTCTTTGGCCGATCTGAAAGCCATGTGAGCCATGTGCGCTCGGGCGAGGTTTTTGGGGTATGGGAAACCCTTTGATTTTGATTCCCCCTCTTGGAGATGGCCAACTAGTGGGAACGGACTAAGCTTTTACCCCTATCCATCTGCCTGCCTATTCACATTGATTGTTCTACTTATCCATGTGCTGTACCATTTCATCCATGCATCTATCTGCACATTGAATTATTTTCCTATGTGTCTGTCCGCTTATGCATTTGTACATCTAGCCACCTTCCCGTCTATCTATACAGAAAATCATTTAACTCTCCATCCATCCACACACCCATCCATGTATCTATCCATCTAACTTGTCCATCTGTCTATCTTTTTGTTTATCGACACTTCTATGTTTTTTCTTTCTTTCTTTCTCTTTCTCTTTCTCTTTCTCTTTCTCTTTCTCTTTCTCTTTCTCTTTCTCTTTCTCTTTCTCTTTCTCTCTCTCTCTCTCTCTCTCTTTCCTTTCTTTCTTTCTTTCTTTCTTTTTTCTTTTTTGCTCCTTTTTTCGTTCTATTTTAGCGCTATGGCATGAATCATGTGTCCGACCCGCAGAGCGCTCCTTGAGCTTCAAGGAAAAGGCGCCATCCTTGCCTCTTGCCGCTAGAGAGCTTTCGATGTTGAGCGGAGCCAACTCCAGGTACGTTGCGTGGTGAGTGTTTTGGCCGCGCCCTTTTCCCGTGAGGAAGTCCATCCTGTCTGGCCAGGACACCACGCCCAAGGCCAATTGCAAGTTCTGCTCCGGAACTACGATGCCAGGCGGCCGACCAATTTGACGCAAAAGTCCACGGGGGGTCGATCGAGCGATTGAAAGTCAAAGAAGGCGGCCCGAAAGCGCGACGGGGGCCACGAAAAACGACGCCCGGCGGCCGCCGCGAACAACAAGGCGCGCTGGTGGCAACCGCGCTGGGGGCCTCGCGATGTGAGCAAGACGATCTGAGGCCAACCGGCGCGTCATCGCTGCCAGCAGCGTGTAAAACAGCTGGAAAGCATTTTTTTTAAATCTTGGGCGCGTGTTGGAAGTTGCCGTCGCGATGCCGCCCAAGCCCTTCGTCTGGTTCTTCAGGGTGATGCGATTGGAGTACGCTACCGCCGCACTACCGTTGCAGCCGCGGTAACATAGAGCTGGCAAGGCTCACTTTCTCTTTCACTTTGTCTCTTTCTGTTTCTCTTTCCATTGGCACGGCGACGCCAAGGAGAGTTGCGTGGCAGGCGCCGCGCTTTGGCAAGACCAGGTGCAGAGTTTGTGGCAGGCGCAGCACTTTCGCAAGGTCAGGCACAGATTTCAAATCAAAGCACTTTTGCAAGGTCAGGTGGCGCCGAAATCTGCAGGCGCAGCGCTTTCGCAAGGCCAGGTGCAGACTTCATGGCAGGCGCATCACTTTCGCAAGGGCAGGTGCAGATTTTTTGGCAGGCGCAGCGCCTTCGAGAGAGAGAGAGAGAGAGAGAGAGAGAGCGAGAGAGCGAGTGAGCGAGAGCGAGAGAGAGGGAGGCAGAAAAAGAAGAGAAGAGGCTACACCTACTGCTACGTGCTATGTGCTACTTGTACTGCTACTGCTACCACTACTACTAGTACTGCTACTACTACTACTACTACTACTACTACCACTACGACTACCACCGCCACTACTACTGCTGCTGCCACTACTTCTACTACTGCTGCAGGTGCTGCTTCTACTGCTACTACCCCACAGAGCCAGTTATCAACACACATGTTCCGCGTGGTTCCTGTGTGGCGAAGCTGTTGGGGGTAAGAACGCTGCGCTTCCAGCGTTCAGGTCTCGCACCGAAAAACACGCCTCACTTTGCAAGCAAATCACGGAAACCCTTCTGCCACGCGGTCAGGAATAGTCTTTTCACCCAGCAAGTGCTGTGGCCCAGGAGCGGTCTGTCTCGGATCCGCGAATCGTGAGCGTGCCCATGGCAGAGCCGGAAGTTGAGATCGGAGGCAATTGACGAGGGAATCTTTTTGTTCAAATCAACCCTGACAAAAGACGGGAGGTTTCTAAAGTGAACGGGGAAGGGAATGGGGAAAGAATCGAAATCACTCCTTAGAATGGTTGCCTCTCTCTTTCTCTTTCTCTTTCTCTTTCTTCTTCTTCTCCTTCTCCTTCTCCTTCTCCTGCTCCTTCTCCTTCTCCTTCTCCTTCTCCTTCTCCTTCTCCTTCTCCTTCTGCTTCTCCTTCTTGTTCTCTTTCTCTCTCTCTCTCTCTCTCTCTCTCTCTCTCTCTTTCTCTCTTTCTCTTTCTTCTCTTCTTCTCTGCTCTTCTCTGCTCTTCTCTTCTCTTCTCTTCTCTTCTCTTCTCTTCTCTTCTCTTCTCTTCTTTTTGTTTTTTCTTCTCTTCTTTTCAAAAGATTCTTTTCTCTCTGTTTCTCACACTTGCCTGCTACGATGTCCTTATACTTCACTGCGATTTGCTCAACCTCACACCCAACGGCAGGTCAAACAACCTTCCCTCCTACGAAGGCTCCCTCCCAACAGCAACCAACGTTGATGGGAGTCTTGGGAGGCGCCCAGATATCTTACATGAGAAGAAGCAGCCGGGCTGGTTCATGTGGTGACTATAAGAATTTGGAGCGAGCGACTTAACTTGAAGGCCCACCGATTCCTTTGAAGTTTGCTGCCATGTGCATAACGTGAAGCCCGACAAAGACCTCTCGGAAGAGGGATCTTCTTGCGGGGATGTGTGTTTTTAGAAAGCAGTGCGGGCCTGCCTGTGTCTGTGTGGGCAAAGCCCTTCTGTTTCTTCGGAGGCGCTACGAACGCTGCCAGCTGGGTGGTTTCTGATGGGCACTCTGTGGAGGCGAGAAACCTTGGCGCTTAGCTGAAAACGCCAAAAGGGACAGAGCCCCACAGGTTTGGGGTCAGTGTGTGTGTGTGTCCTTTTTGATGGCCTCCTGTCTCCCAAAAGCATTGCGAAGGGTTCTTCTGGGAAAACGGGTAACCTTGCGTGGCGAGAGCTGTAGGAGCACACGTGAGAGCGCAAGATGCACAAGAGCCCACAGGGCCAGACTTAGTTGAACTCAAGAAGACTTTAGTGGGGCTGTAGCTAAAATGAACGGGAAAACGTAAAACGGCAGAACTAAGCCCTTATTGTTGGGCCACACAAGGCCTTATTTCGTGCACGGGTGGCTTCTGCATGGATGGGCGTGCGAGCGGACGAGTGGACGTACGAGTAAAACTCGCGCGTCTCACTCGTACGTCGCCCGTCCGCTCGCACGTCCATTCGCGCAGAAACCACCCACACAGAAATAAGGCTTTATTTTGGATGTAATTTTCACGAGGTGCCCATTAACAGCCTTTCGATCACGCTTGTTAACTTTCAATATTAGGGTTGCTTGCTGAGGGGGGGTTGCGTTTAAGGTCCTGCCAAAAGCGGTTCAGGTCATTTCTGTTGAAATCATGCCTTGAGGCTGTCGGGGCATTTAAATTGTCAATTGGCCCATTTCCATTGGGCACCTGTATGTATATATACATACATATGTATAGTTATATGTATCTATGGGATCTGTCAGTTTACACGCACTGTGTTTTGTCCTTGCACGGGCCTCGTTCCATGTCTTCTGATATTTCTGGATGATGTAGTTGATGAGGCCTTGGGTAGAAGCTTGCTGTAGGTATTGGCGGACTTATTCGCATGGTACTCGGCGATGAGGGGCATGATCCTGATTGGAAATCTTCCCGTGCTGCGCCATGGGTGATGTTTGGATGAACGTGGAACACGCCAATGGTTGTGAATGGGAGGTCTGCCCTTGTCACATGGCGGCTGTCGAAGTATGTGGTCGGAGTGTCCGTGGATTTCGGAAAGGCGCCGCGCATTTCATTGTTGAACTCGGTGTGGATGACAACAATCTGAAGGCGTGCTGCTGCGACTTGTGAATCCCACCGTTCGATATCACATACGGCATCAGCTCCGAGAAGGCTGGGCCCGGGAAATTCTTTGCCGCAGAGCTGCAGAAGCTGGCGTGGAAGTATCCCAGACACTCCAGAAGGAGGTCTTGAGCGGCACCGTGGAGAAGCTCATTGCAGCAAATTGGTCTTGGTACGAGCCCCTCATGTTCGGCAGGCTTGGTTAAGTTGAAGTTCCTTGTGGCAAGTTTTCTTCAGGGGGTGAGGGCCCCTGGGCTGGGGTCGTTTGTCGTTTTGCCGGCTTGCTTTTTCGCCGCGCCTGCGACCCCTGGCAGGCGTTTGGCCCAGATGGAGGCCGCCGGGGACAGGCAAGACATCCTTGCCATTGACGGGAATTGCAAGCTGCACAGGCGCACGTGCGGAATGCCCTTTGCGGAGGTTGTGCAGTCCCCACACCTGAGCAAGCTCCTGCTTTGCGGCTGCAGTGCCAGGCCGCACGGTCGCGACACGCTCTGTTGGAAACACGCGCAGGACCGAGACCGTCAGCACCAGCATCAGGCAGAGGATATTGCCCGTCATCGCCTCAAGAGGGCGCTGCGTGCCGACGGTGACGTCTGCCACTTGGAAATCCAGATTGAGGGGTTTCGCGGACGGCGGCCAGCCTGCACAATCACAGACGAAGTGTTGGCCCAATAGGAACATACGCAGAAGGAGACAGCGCAGGGTTGAGGCTCGCGCTCAGAAGTGGGCAGGCCCTCGGCCTCGCAGGGCAAGGACATTCTTAGCGCCATGGCATTCAGCTCAGCCCCGACAGAAGAGCTCTTGCAGGACGCACAAGGAATCTGCCAAGGATGCCCACGCTGCAGCTCGCACTGCTGGCTTCCTTTTTGCCGTCACCAAGTCCGGCCTGCTCCTCGATGTCATGGAGCTGATTGGAGCTGAATCCCTTTCGCAGCGGTTTCATTTTGCGGCGCAATGTGCGCATAGGTTGCCGAGCCTCAAGTGCATCGTTCATGATGACAGCTGCCACTTGAAAGCCATGTGCCTCCGTAATTGGACTGCATCTGCTGTGGCAGCCAGGTTATCTGAATTTGATTTCATCATTGATGAGTTTCATGCTGGTGGGCATTCGGGCGAATGGTGCAAAGAAACATGCCTGCCAAGCCTGCAGCGCAACAAGTATGTTCTGAGCGGCTTCCCTACCGAGATCGCTGAATGTGCGAATGCGCAGTTCAGTCCTTTGGGCCATTGCTTTCATCATTATGGCCCTTGGTTTGCGCAACTCGTCCTCCAGGAGTTGGCAGATGTCCACAATCTCGCCCGGCTCCAGTTGCTCCAGGACAAGAAGTGCGGCTCTGAGAAGAAGCGGAAGCGGGAGATTGCCGCAAGCGCGGCTGGTAGGTGAAGACTCGGGTGGCTCGGCTCTCATGGGCGGAAAAAGTGAGACGGCGCTTCATCTTGCCAGTGGCTCTGCCTTGTCCGTCTAGCTCTGCCCTGGGCTTGTTTGACATACCGCCTTGCTGTGCTGGCGTTGCCAGTCCTTGCTGCGCAAGACACAACAGCGCAGTCATTATGTTGCACACTGTTTGACAGCTTGCGTTGCAGCAGAATGCTCGCAGGAGTAGTAATGCCAAAGCCGTAACACTGAAGATAGCAACCAATGCTTTTCATTGACCAAGCCAGCGTGCAAGCGCTCAAACACAGACACATACACACATGTCGCAGCGCCGCCACAGAACGAGCGCAACGTGCACACAAACGACCCACGAGGCGTTCGCCAGCAATGCCAGCCTCCACTCCGGAAGAGTTGAACCACAAGGCAGTCGACGCCTTGTGGAGAGCTGCGTTGGGTGTTGTGACGGACAACTTCAACGCCGCAGAGCGTCTCCCCAAGCAAGTCTACGACTTCCTGCTCCCCATCTCCGCCTCAACATGCCAGGGCATGTTCTCCACAGTCATGATGTTTGCGGGTGCCATGCCTGCACTCTCAAACGGGGCTAGCGTGCGCCTGTGGAACCAGAAGCCTAGCCCGCTGGCTCTGATGGTGCTGCACATGGCGCCGCCACAGCGTGGAAAATCGCGGCTCTTCCAAGCAGTGGAGCTTCTCTTCGAAACGGCCGATGACTTTGTGGCAAAACGTTCCAAGGAGTACGCGGATGAATTGGCCGCCAAGTTGGTGCCTCCGGTGGAAGGAGCAGGGCCCCCGGAGCTGCAAGTCACGACCAAGTCTGTTTCCCTTCAGAGCTTCACGATGACCGAGTTTTTCTACAGATGCTCCGTGGAGTTCCGAGGTCGGTGAGAAGAAAGACAAAAAGGCTGCCCGAGTATGGTATGGACAAGCGTTCAATCGCGATGAATGCTATGAGTTTCTGGAGCAAATCGGCTTGCTGGGTGCTCGAGGTGACCGCAGTGACAAGCCGTCTGGCCCTGTGAACTGCCACGCAAGCACCTTGAACACTCTCATCCAGCGGGGCAAAACCAAGCGAGCTACTCGAACCTCAACCTCTTATGAAAACTCCCGGACGCAGCGCATTGCCCTTTCCATTCTCGGCAACGGGCACCCGTCCAAGCTTATCAGCATGGGGCGTGGGTTGGAAGGCGGGCACACTGCTGCCACTCGGGAAAGGTTCCTGTTCGCGGTGGACGCGTCCATAGCAAGGCATGACAGCCTGCCGCAAGATCTTCTGCAAGCAGATCGTGAGCTCCCAGCTTGGACATGGTTGCCTCTGACTCCTTTGCAAGCAACTATCTTTCGGTGGAGTAGCCTGCTCAACAACCCAAGCCACTTTGACACCTTTTCAAGGGCAGATGATGACTCAGACGAGGAAGGGTACCCGGCTGTTCTCCCAGATGGGGTCAAATCCAGGGTTCGGTACGTTCAGACAAATGCCAACGGTGCCTTGGCGCACTCTTCGGTTGCGACGCGTATATGGTAAAACTCAGCCGCTGGTTTGTGTCCGTGTTAGACAACAAATGTGAAGCTTCTTTTGAAGCCGTTCTTGTCTGGCGCCTCTGCCAAGGTGAGTCCGTAGTGGTGCGGACAGAGTGGCGCATCAGTGGGCGCTGGCTTGTGAAGGACCAGACGGAGCACATCTACGAAGGCGCGCGCCGGGTCTGCAGCCACTTCGAGAAGAGGCCGCACTCGATCTTGACTGTGCGTGAAGACGCGCAGCGATTGCTCTTAGGTCCCGTGGATGCACCTAGTGTTGTCGAATGCTGGGAAACTAAGCTGTACTTGGTTCGCCCAGGCTTCGGGGTCTTCTCTTCCAAAATATCAGAAGTGACTTGGCCCGAGGCAACCAGGTAGCGCAGTCCATCCGAGCTGCTGGAAGCGAGGGCTCTTCCCTGGAAGCCTTGCACGCGAATGCTGCCCACGCACAAGGCATGCTCAGCGCTGCTGTTGCAATTTTGGAGATGGCTGGCGGTGGCGGGGAATTCGATGCCAGCGGCAACTTGGAAATCACGAAGGACCATGTTCAGGCAGGATGCGCGACGCGGGGTTATAGCCACCGGCCTCCGTTGGGGTTGCCAAATGCCATGCTGGGCTGGGACCTCCTTGAGGGGGTAACAAACAAACCCCTTTCTGTTGCGCAGGTGGCTGCGCGCCTTGTGGAGCTGAACCTGCAAGTCCGGGAAGTGCTGCGTGGGCCACTGGGCGCAGCTGCAGCTGCAACCGATGAGTCAGACGACGACATTTCCAAGCCCGTCTCCGTGCCTTGTCCGCCTAACTCCTTTGCCCCACCTGCAGCCACGCAAGCCGCGCCTTTCCAGAAAGATCGGGGCCTTGATGCAGAGGGGCCGCAGCTTGCAGCAGATCGCGCCGAGCATGTGCCAGTCGATGCGCCGCTCGCAGACTTACAGGAGGATGAGGAGTGGCCTTGCCCAAAACTGGTTGAGTTCGGAGGCAATCACTTTTGCTTTTTCTGAGGGCTGCGCATGCCTTTGTGAGAGATTCGGTTTTTCTCCTCCCCAAGCCTGAAAAACTTTCTACGCCCACGTGTCGCAGACTCTGGCAGGAAGCCGCTTCTGGAGCATCGCCTGCGCAGCTCCCCTTGAAGTTCTCTGACTTGGAAGCGCCGGCAGCCTTTTTCGCCAAAGGTTTCGGCAACAATGGCTGCATGCTGCTAGCGTCCAAGGATGGCCTCCTGAAAGACCGCGAGCTCCTCCAGAAGCTGCTGTTGCTAGGCCGCAGCGAGATCAAGTTGTCCAAGGTCGTTGACGTGTACCACGTTGTGAAGCAGGTCGGTGACAAGAGGAGGAAAGCGAGGCCAAGCCAGGCAAATGTCCCCTGCCTGCCTTACTGTGACTTTGTTCTTGCAGGTTGCGCAGGCTGTAGCCTGATGTTCTATGTAGTGGCTGACATGGGACTTTGCGCGGGTCATGTTTGTGACGAAACTTGTATGATGCTGCCGCTCCGCCGCTTGAGGCCTTGCAAGTCCTGACGACAGCCTGTGAGCTTTTCCCTCGTCTTGGGCGTGTCTCAGCACACGCAAAGAAGGGGGGTGACACGACGGTGATCCTCCGGGCTTGGTCTTCCAACATCGCCAACCAGACACAGTACCACAATGAAGCGATGCAGTGCTGCAGGGTCAGTATCCGCGAGATCTCCAAGCGCAGAGCTTTGTGGCATGACCGGCAGGCCGGGCAACAGAAGCTTCCAGAGTCTGCTGACGGGCGCTGTGCGCAAGAGCCTTCTAGCCCCTTGGTAGAGCCTAGGCAGCCTCAGCCTTCTACTCCACCTACCGGCCGGTGATGGCTGGTTGGCGCGCATCTTGGTATGAACCCACTTGAGACTTGAGCTGGTCAGGCCGTTCCTTGCGCATGGTTCCCGAACATTCATTATCCTGCCTTCTCAACAACCAGTGAATTTCGCCAAGCCATTCATGTCAAATGCTTGGGTTGGAACTCATGCCCCTGCGACAACCGCTCGCCGACAACAAGACATCAGAGTGAGTGAGCCCTTGAGGTTCCAGCAAGGAGTTCAACGATCCGGGCCTTCAACTCCGAGCAAGGAAAGGGTGGGGAAAGCATCGTCCGATGGGCCCGCCCCCAAGCCGCTCGAGTTGGATTTGGGCACTTGGCAAGACAGCCCACTTCGCAGGTACTAAAGCTCTTCCCCCTGTGATCCCTCACCGAGGTACTAAGCTGGGGCATGGAGCGGTGGTCGAAGCAATCACGCGCGCACGCACCGGCGTCACAACACAGGGCAAAAGCAATGTCAGCTGATTCCCGGTTGGCTGCAAATACTCATTCGGTCTTCCCCTGGCGTTTGAGGCAATGCGCCACCCCGCAGCCAGGCGCGATGGAACGCCGGCCACCAACCACCGGCTACCCGTGAGATCCCAACTGAGGGATGCCCCCAGTAGCAGGGCAGGGATATTGTGGTGTGTGGTGGAGCGCAGCTTGCCTTTTCTTTCAATGCGGCTGAGGATATGGCTCTATGGCTGTCTTCGTAGACTTGACAACAGGGCTTTGAGCCGCAAAGGCGAACACCGGCCACCGGTCACCGGCCACCGGCCACCGGCCACCGGCCGCCGGCCACCTGCCACCGGCCACTGCCACCGGCCACCGGCCACCGGCCACCGGCCGCCGGCCACCGGCCACCGGCCAACGGCCACCGGCCACCGGCCACCGGCCACTACGATAAAACGACTATCCCCCATTGGAGCGAGACAGCACGCACCATTGTCCAAGGACATGGCCGAGACAAGGAGATCGTTGTTCTCCACATCGAGCAGAGTGATGAGTTTCGTGGCATGATCCCGAAATCATCCGACAAGTCATACTACGAGTATGACGATCGCCACATAACGAGGGCATGGAGCAGCAAAGGAATATCTTCAGAATGAAATCATGCCGCTCGTGACCTTGTACCGATGCGATGCGATCAGCGGAGACGCCAACAAATCGGCGAACACCTACAGCAAACTCCAGCATGTCTACAATCCAACCAACGGTCTCGTGAGCATCCTCATGAGAGCATATCAGAGACTGTGGAACGCGACGAAGAATTTGCCACTCGTGGACAGAATGGAGTATACAGTGGAGACTTGTGCACCCTGAAATCCATTGTCCGTCATCACCTGCACATGAAATGCGGATCAGGTTTTGATCGAACATTCCCAGATGTGATGATGACTATCGTATTTGGATGGGGCAAAACGAACATCCAGCAGGATTTCCGGAAGATCGAGATGAACGGTATGGATGATGAACAACTGGAATTCATGCGGAACCATCCAAACAAGGCCATATTCGATTACCAGGTCTCATCCGCAGAGCGCTACAAGCACGTGAACGATGAAATGTTCATGAACGGCTCGCAGGACTCCGACTCCCACAGTCCTCTCATGGTTTACATCCGCAGCAAGTCTGCAAATACCAGGATTACGTCAAGAAGAAGCAATCATCCTGGACCACGCAGGAGTACAAGGACTACAACAAGCAGTGGGGATATCAGAAGCAGTGGAAGGACTATAGCGCTTCGACCTGGAATGATTATGGAGACCATGGCAGTCAATCCGACAGCAGCCGCCGATGGTATCGTCGATCCGACTGACCATGAAGATACGTTCAGCGCCACGAGCAATCCAGATGATTGATCCTCCTCGTCTACAAGACTATACCATGAGTGAGAGATCAATAGTTTCACAACTGTTCCGCGTGTACATAGCGTTGTACATCACCCTTTGATACAATTAGGTATCCAAAAAGAAGCGTACATAGTGTTTCCCATTTCGAAGGCCAAGACATTTTCATCCAAGCAGAAAAAGGATGAATCCGGCACTTTTAATCACATGGCTACGGCACACATTAAGGCTACGGTCAAAGGCCATGAAGCCAATAGTATTTCATACTTTGTGCTGGAGATCAAAAGAAGTTTGTGTCTGTTTTGTGTTCTGTTTTTCAGACCATTGATCTCCCGCAACATTTGGCTCAAGGCCCCTTTTGCATAATCACGACCATCCGAGCGTGAGGACACAAGAGCCATTGCAGGCCGCTTACAGGATTATCCATAAGACAATCCACCAGGGACAATCCATCCTCCAATCATCCATTACTGGCATATTGGACTCTCTCCGGAATAGATCCAGGGACCAACAACGACCTCAACTACCACAAGGTTCCAGTTCCCTCCGGGGATAGGCGCCTGGGGCAGTGGGCCTCACCCCCCCCCCCCGACACAATTCCTTAAAAACACTGGGGGGGAGTTTTAAGGCTTCCCGGACCTCCTCCCCAACCCACAAGCTGTTTACAAAAACAAGTTTTTGTATACGGCCGGCGGGCGGGGGGGGGGGGGGGGGTCGGGGACTGTCGCGACACAAAGTCGGTAAGCAAAAAAAAAGGTGCTTTTTTGGTTTTATGGTACTCGGACTCGAACCGCGTGTCTTGATCGCGTGTCTTGACATTTGCGCAAACAATAGTCCCGCGCAAGGACGGAAAACACCGTGTGTAAGCTGTTGGGGTGACAACCCCTTCAACAGATCCCAAGGTCGGTGGGCGATATCCTGTTTGGAGGTCAGCGAGCCTACTTTGACGCACTTGCGGCCATGTTGGGTTCATTTCGTCATCGCGCGCGGATCAGTGAACTTGCGCGGGGGGCGACAACCCCCCTTCCTTAAATACAACCCTGGCCACTTAATACCGAAAGTTGACAATCACGCCTACAGCAAGGCGCATGAGCGCGCGCAGAGCAAGATGCATGAGAGCACGCGCAGGGAGTCCTAAGAGCACATGTCTAGCGTACACGCAGAGCAAGACGCACCACAGCCCATGCGTAGCAAGAGGCGCGAGAGTGCATGTCGAGCGCGCGCGAAGAGTAAGATGCGCAACGGCCCGCGCGCAGCAAGAGCCGTGCGAGCGCATGTGAGGCGCACGCGCAAAGCAAGGTGCTTGAGAGCGTACGCAGGGCAAAAGCAAATCGGGCGAGAGAGCGCGCGCAGCAAAGTTCACGAGAGAAGGCACGCAGCAAATTGCACGAGCCAATTTGCTTGAGAAAGTTGGTGAGACATTTTGGAAACTAGTTGGACTAGAAACTTAACTTTGTCTTTGAAGGCGGCGTTCTGCGAAAATGACTCCCTTTTTTGTGGATCGGCATGTTTGACGCGCAAAACGGTGGACTTGTGTTACTTTTAGGTTTGTGCGCGCGGCCCGCTGTGGAGATTGACATGGTCGATGTGCAAAAACTGAGCACTGACTATTTTTGATTTCCGCGTGGAGATCGGCGTGGTCGATGCTGCAAACTGAGGATTGGGGGCAACATGGCCCCTCGAACATCGCCCAAATGGAGACTCAAAAGATGATTTTTGAATCCATGCTCGCGGCAATCTCGAACGATCAAGTAGGGCAATCTTTACCATATGGAACGAAATGCGTCGTAGTTCAAAGCCACAAGTGGTGATTATAGGAATGTGAAAATGTGTGTGTGTGTGTGTGTGTGTGTGTGTGTCTGCGTCTGCGTCTGCGTCTGTGTCTGTGTCTGCGCCTGCGTCTGCGTCTGCGTCTGCGTCTGTGTCCGTGTCCGTGTCCGTGTCCGTGTCCATGTCCGTGTCCGTGTCCGTGTCCGTGTCCGTGTCCGTGTCCCTGTCTGTGTCTGTGTCTGTGTCTGTGTCTGTGTCTGTGTCTGTGTCTGTGTCTGTGTGTGTGTGTGTGTCTGTGTGTGTGTCTGTGTGTGTGTGTGTGTGTCTGTGTGTGTGTGTGTCTGTGTGTGTGTGTGTGTGTGTGTGTCTGTGTGTGTGTGTGTGTCTCTGTGTGTGTGTGTGTGTGCGTCAGTGTTTGCTGGGTGTGATCAATGTGCCAAAGTAGTACGCTCTTCTTTTCACCTACTAAACGGGAACCCCCCCCAACTAAAACCCCATTTAGCACCCGCTTTGGTATTGTTTATGTTTTTTTTTGGGGGGAAAAGTGGGTGCGCCTAATTTCAACCTCAAATACTCAAATGCTCCATGGAATATTTTGCCACATGTTGCCTTACGTCCCTTGTGCCGGTTCCCCCTCAGCGCGGCCAAAAGCGGGTGCGAGCCGCTGCCTTGGCCGAGGGCGCGCCCGTGACCCCGGGGCCCGCGCGTACGAGCTGCCGCTACGGCGCGGGCTGCCACAACTTCAGAGATGCGCACCGGGCGAGGCGAGAATATTTTTGGCTCGACGGTCGAGGACCCAGATATGGCTGTGGGTCAAAACCAATGGTACCATTTTGGGGTAGGTGCATTGCACCACCCATTTTAGTTTATTTTAGTCGGGATTGGGCTGTTCTTTGGGGTACGGGATTTTGACCCATAGCCATAGAGTTGTTGCGCCCCAGGGTAGAACTCTGATGTTTTTTGATGTGTTCTGGTGACATGTTCTTTGACCTCAAAGGGCGGAAAATTGTTGAGGGAACATGTAATTTAGTCGTTTATGGGAAAATGTTGTTTCCCTATTCCGCCTATTCCGTTGCGTTCCTTCATAATCCCACGCAAGGTTGACCCTCAACCTGCCCGGGGGCTGCTGCCGCCCTGCGCCGCCTTGTGAAGGATGCTGGACAACTCACCCAAATCAGGATGCCCCAGCACGGCCTTTGGTTTTGAAAGCCCCTTAATAGGGATACACAAAAGGGGGGAGCCAGAGTTCCCGATCAAAAGGTCAAGCTCAAAAGGTCTGAAATCAAGACGAAGACCACGCCAACAAAATTTCGCCAATGGCTTGTCGGCTAAGTTTTGGAAAGTTGGTGGCTGGCCTTGCAAACTTGCTGGTGCGATAGGCTAAACCAACCAACTGGTGGTTTCCTTCGAGGGAATCCCGGGGTTCATTTCCACAATCCCTACCTATTGCACCAGCAAGAAAAGACAGAGAGTTGAACCAGGGCAAAATTTTCCCACCAAAAGCAAAGATATTTGGTCCTGCGCATTTTCAGGAACTGGGACAGGTGCCAAACTTAAAACAGTACTGTACTCCCGCAGTTAACCCGGAGGAAGCTAGGCTTCCATATAGGACTCCCTGAAAGCCTCAGGATTACACCGCAAGCCCCTGGTTGATTAGTAGAGGAATTGAGGGTGTGCCATTTGAGAGGGGATCTGGATCACTTTTGTGACCCACCAAGCCAAAACCGAAAGGTTGATCCACGCCTAAGCCTATCCCCAAAAAGTGGCACAAGCATCTCGTTCGGGCTGGGCAGCTTCTTGGTGTCGCGAGGTTTGCGCATCCCGGAGACCCAGACCACCCAGACACGGTGACCATGCCGCTACGAGGTAGGGCTTAGTGTAGGTGGGTGGGGGGGGGTCGGGGGGAGGGGGGAGGGGGTTGGCGGTGAAAACTTGCCCTTGAAAGCAGATTAAGACCGGGGGCACTTTCCAAGAAACAGGCGCATTTGGTGGGGGTTGCTCCCTCAAGACTTGTTAACAAGGTCCTGTTTGGGGTGGTTATGGTACGTGCGTCTGGCTAGGTGGGTTGGAAGGGAGCCAAGGAAATGTTGCTTTAAAGAGAGCTGAAGAAACATGCCTGGAGTTCTGTAAGGACATAGCTTCTTTCGTGGGGATGAGCCCCAAATGGTTCTGCGGGTGCTCCTGTATACCACAGGCCCACCTGGGGCCCTGACGGGCGGGTGACAGTCCAGATCCGACCTTCTTTGATCGCTCTGGTGTTATTTTCCACTTTGCTTGCATTTTGGGCGAGGTCCCCTTGGTTGCAGACGTGGGCATGTGTGAGCTCGCCCATCTTGGATCCAGGGGACTCGGCGACAGGCGCGAGGGTGGTGCTACTGCGGCGCGTTTGGCTTCGCCCCCTTAGGGCGTCCTTGTCCGTTCAAAACTCGGCAGTTTCAACCGGTTTTTGGATCAGAGAGGGAAGTTGGCCAGAAGAACCACTCCTTAGTTAGAGACTTCTCAAGTGCAAGGTCGGCCTTGGGATTTTCTTGCGCCCGAATCTGCTTCATGGAGGGGCAACGAGCAAGTAGTTCCCCTGGAGGTTCCCTTTCCTGTGGCATTCCAGATGGCAAGCGCTTGCCCGTCCCTTTTCCTGCACAGGGCTCAAACATGTATCAGGGAAGCCACGTTCGAAACCACTCTCGGACAGTGGAAGTGTATCCAAAACAGAGCCAACACCCAGAAGCGCATGGAAGTTTACTTTGTACAGCGTCGACTAACCGCGGTCAAAGTAGCCGTCCGCGGCCGGGCGGCCAGTTTCACCGAATTGGCCCTTGCTCAGCCGCGGGCGGCCAGTTTAAAACACTGTGTTTGGAAGATCTGTTTTGGGCTGCTTGAAGATCTTACTCTTGACTTCAGTTGATGGGGCGTCAGACAGTTTTTGGACCCTGGCCCTGCATTCTGCCACCTTTGAAACGGGATAGGCGGCAGTTAGGCGATTAGCCACCCCCAGTTGTCCTCCAGTGAATTTGAGTAGCTTACCCAAGCCATCCAAGTACTTACTGTTGACCCCTCTGAGGAAGGGGACCCTCAACAACCGCATCGGCCTGTTGTGAACCATGATAGTGGCAGATTCCAAACAGTCCGGACATGAATTCCTAATGTTCGCCAAAGGATCCCATATCTGAAGGGAGCCTAAGAGCTTTTTCAAGTCCCTCGCTTGTGGTCATAGGGGAAGCCGTCTGAGGGGACACATTGTCAAATTGTGCTTCGAATGGGCTGCGTGCGAAGCCTGCGAAGCAGTCTGAGTCGGCAGGGCCTAAAACCTGATATCTTTGCTCGCTAAGATGATGGTAGAACAGCATGAACATTAATTCCTGGGTTCAGACTTGAGCATTTACCCCTTGTACCCAACAACCCGCCTTGTTTTTTTGGGGAACCTCCTTGATTTGGAGACAACTTGTTTAAATAGCCACCTTCTGGCTTCCCTGTAAGGGCAGCCAGGCCTGTTCCACTCTTAAAGCCTTTGACGCTTACTGAAGCTCCTTCTCGCCAGTTGAGCCGGCTGAGCCTGACCCGAACACGGACTCTGACGAGGTGGGTTTTGGGTGGGGGGTGGGGGGCTGGACGAGGGGGCTGACGCCTGGAACATGTGACTTTTGGGGTTGGTGAAGCAGAAGCCGACAGCAAACAATCCATCTTGAAAGTCCCAGATTCGGTGAAACAGTTTCCGGTTTGGGCCAATCAACAATGGCCCAAAGACCAGCTGGGCTTTTTTGAACAGGTGGCGTTGGCTGTGTCCTAGCAGAAAACTCTGCATAGTGAGTGAGCTGAGAAACTCACGGAACATCTTCTTTTAAAACAAATTCCCAGCAACCTGATGTCATATTAGTTTGTGCTGGCTTTGTGAAAGGGGGGCGGGGGTTTAACTATGCATCATTTGTCGAGGGAGTGTTTTTCTTGGAGATGTGTGCGAGGGAAGACAGAACAAACTGGAAACGGAACGAGCCGAAAGGCATGGTGACAGCACGCTAAGATAGTAAACTTTTACAGGGAAATCAGAGTGGAGTCAAGCATTTCAAGCGTCCCTAGTTTCAGACTCAAGGGTCGAGTTCATTGAACTACTCTTGTTCTTCAGCAGCACGTTTGCTTTGTTGAACAAGTTGTTGCGGTTGTTTTTGTTGTTTTCTGTTGGGTGGGGTTGGGGCGTGAGGGCCAAATGTAGGAATCCAGAGGACGCTGGTCATTAGTGTTTCCCTTTTTCTCATTTCCTTCTCGTTTGTTTGTTGTCTTGTTTCTTTCTATCTATCTGTTTATCTGTCTATCTATGTATCTATCCATCCATCTATCCATTCGTTGGTCTATCTATCTATTTGTCTGTCTATCTATTTGTCTGTCTGTCTGTCTGTCTGTCTGTCTGTCTGTCTGTCTGTCTGTCTGTCTGTCTGTCTGTCTGTCTGTGTGTCTGTCTGTCTGTCTGTCTGTCTGTCTGTCTGTCTGTCTGTCTGTCTGTCTGTCTGCTGTCTGTCTGTCCCGTCTATCTAGCTAAGCAACCTTTTTCCCCAGACAGCTGAAAGATACAGGGGTTCTAACTTCTAATCACCAAGGAAAAGTGATTTGCGAGATTGATGGCAGGGTGCTAGGGGGCATGCGCTTTAGGGTGCTGGTGCACGTGCTGTTTGAGGTGCTGGTGAAGGTGTGCTGTTTGAGGTGCTGGTGACGGTGCGGGCACATGTTTGCGAGATGGAGGCAGGGTGCTAAGGGGCATGCAGTTTGGGTGTTGTTTGGTCGCTGTGGTTGCTGGCCGTCTTGTTTGGCGATGAAGTCAGGGTGTTGGTCAGGGTGCCGCTGAAATGTCCCATGCTATCTGGGGTCTTTGCGTTTTTTTCCCTATCTATCCATGCATCCATCCAATATTATGCGCCTGCCACGTTGGCGCTTAAATCTCTTGCTGCGTCTGCCACGTAATCTGCGCAGCGCTTTCGCAAGGTCAGGTGTAGATTTCGTGGCGGCGCAGGTTGGGGGTCCGTGGCAGGCGCAGCGCCTTCCCAAGTTCAAGGACAGACTTCGTCAGGCGCAGATCGCGTGGCAGGCGCATCGCTTTCGCAAGGCAAAAGCACGTTGAGTGGCAGGCGCGGCGCTTTCGCAAGGTCAGATGTAGATGTCTCGACTGGCGCAGAACTTCACCAGGTCAAGTGCACAGTTCTGCAGAACATTTGACAAGTCTGGCGCAGGTTTCATTGCAAGTGTAGCACCTTCACAGGTATAGATTTCGTGACAGGCGCAGCGCACAAGCACATGTTGCTGTACCTGAAGCGCTGCGCCTGCCGCGCAATTTGGACCTGACCTTCTGAAAGTGCTGACCTGCCATGCAAACTCTTGTTGCCAAAAATGCGCGCTTCCCCGTGCTGATGGCCGGCTCGCGCCCGCACCAAGACAGCCCCACGAACATGGCCTCCGCCAGACATCTGGCCGAGGTGGTTTGCGCGCAATTCGCTCGCAGCCGCCGTATGCGTTTCTTGCGCCTGCATGTTCTTCTCTTGTCTTTTTTCAGAGCTAGCTTTCAGGTCTCCGTGCCACGGAAGTTCCGTTGATGATTAAATGATTTCGGTGGCTGCCCATTTTCCTTGAACGAGAAGGATTGAACCACAAACTCGCCACTTATTCAAATTACAAACAACAATTATTAATTCAAAAGCCGCTGCGCGCATTTCCTTTGCTTGATCTGGCATGCCTGCGCCGGTGCCCTCGAACCGGCATCCTGGCACCGTTCATGCTGCGCTTTTGCCAACGCACTTGCTTGTTTGCGCCCGCTTGCTTCTTCGCTCGTCCGAAACTCACGTGCCCGGCTGCCTCCACTGTGGGCCTGGGCATTGCTTGTTTCATCCATGCGCACGCACTTGCGTAGGCGTTCGCCCGCGGATGCTTGTTTGCACGGCCCCCTTGCCCGAACTGGCGTGGGTGCGCCGGCGCCCTTGAAGATTAACGCTGGCACCGCCACTTTGATGCACACACGCGCTCGGTTGCAGCCTCTTTGCGCGCCCTTGTCGGCACTCGCTCTCGGGCCCTCCTTCCCCCGGCACGCGACGTGGTTTTGCCACGTGAGCTGGCATGCGTGCGTCGGCGTGCGTGTGACAGTCGGGGGTTTTCTAGGCTCGAAAGGGCAGCGCAGTCTTTAATCCGCAGCTTGAGTCAAAACCAGACTTGGTCTCTTCTCCTTCTTTCTACCCCAACTCCAGGATCCACAGTCTGCCAAATCTTCACAGAATCACCCCACCAAGTCTCCCAGCAGCTGGGCCGGCCATCTGGAACTCTCGTTCCTCAAGGTGTCTTTCTGGCATCTCAACCTTCCTGAAGCTGAGGGGTCCTGATGTCACAAGGCTCTCCGCTCCCTCATCGGCAGCTCCTCTCATTCTGCCACCTCTCCACTTCCCGCTCCAGCTCCTGAATGGTTGCTGCTCAAAATCTCGAACACTGCGGCGCGCTCGCAAAGTTCCGCTCCAAGTCCCCGGACAAATCCAAATCGCCAACGAATTCATCGTCTGGTTGCGGGGTCCACATCTTCAGCTCGCGGTTCCAGGTCCAGTCCAAATGCAGCAGGACCACCTCCAGAGGTCCTTCCAACATCAGTTTCCCGCAGCACATGATCTCTCAACCCCGGATCCCGTCTAAGATCCACTTCCTCACCTGGTGGACCTTCTCGCCGACGAACCGAACCATCACCTTGGCATAGAGCTCCACATGTTGCGTTTGTCCCCTCCGCAACTGCTGAGCTCCTCCTTCAATCCGTTGAGCGTTGGCCGCAGTGCTCGGCCTTCGTGTCGTTGCTCTCGTCCATCGCTGGCGCGTGGAGCTTGACCTTCATGCTGCTGCTCTTGTCCATCGCCGGCCCGTAGGGCTCGGCCTTCATG
>CAUJNA010000852.1:0-20000 GCA_963377175.1 Effrenium voratum
TGGGGGGGGGGACCCTCAAAAGCGACACACCGGTATACTATCCATACGTAGTTCCCTTTCGTAGTTGCTTCTTCTATTTGCCTGCTGTCACCATTGAACATGGGACATGAACTCCAGCCCATGGATCGCCTGTGAATGGACATACCGGTTCCGGCGAGGGGGCTGAATAACCTCGTTGCTTTGCGGGGTGATGTTATGTTTCTTGCCCAGGAAGAAACAAATGCATGCGCATGCATGCGCAATGTTCAATTGGATGTGTCAGGTTCCCGGTTGCCTACATGTGGTTCCCCACTCAAAGGAGAGGGAAACACAGTTTTGTCAACAACGGGGGAACCCGGGACCTTAAAAGGAACGAACCCCTCCGTGACTGCGACCTCTCCCTTAACCTTGTGGGGCAGCGCGAGCCACGCGCTGTTTTCAGCACTTGAGCCAAAGCAGTGATTGAATCATGCTTTGGCAATGACTTGAATGTACAACATGCAACTGACTACATGGGGACCTACCTCATGTACCTCTGGGCCATAAATGTCATCGTGATAATTGACTCCCCCCTCATTGACGGCACTGAGGGAGTGTCTTGGGCGCATTACCACGCCAACTTGAAGTCAAGTTTACATCACAACGACTGACACAAGTTATTCAAGCATCACCCAGGCACTTTGCACACTTTGGAAATTTGCGGACATGCTGCAGCGCACTAGGCAGCTGCTTTAGCGGCTCTACTTTCACGAACGTCTTCAAGCTTCTCTGGAAGGTCAACACGAATGCCGAGCAACCGGATGGCATGGTCCCACTTGTTGGGTGGAAGTGCTTTCGTGAAGATGTCCGCTGACTGCATGTCGGTTTGGACGTATTCTATCGAGATGTGTTCGCTTTCAAGCTGCTCTGCGATGCACGCGAGGTTCACCTTGTGCGTTCGCTGGACACAGCGTAGCTTGGATGAGAAACCTTTCCTTGCTACGAGGATAGTCGCCTGGTTGTCCTCGTGGATCTTGAGATGGAATGGTCGGTCCAAGATCAGCTCCCACAAGCTAAGCGCAGGGAGCGCCTCCTGATAAAGGGAGTATGCGAGAGATACAATCTCCGCCTCGGTCGTTGACCGGGAGACCGATGTCTGCCTTTTGGATACCCACGCAGGCGGAAAATGCGTGTGCGGACCACTCAAAATCAAGAATCCTCCGGACGTGGATTTTGCATCTCGCTCTCCGGCGAAATCGGCGTCCACATAAAGGGACAGATGCAAATCCTCAGTCGAATCTTGGACTGTGCCTACTAGCGTGCTGTTGACCGTGCTGTTTATGTAGCAAACAAGCCTATGTAGCTGCTTATCGCAGTTTCTAGACCATTTTTGAACAAATGAGGCAAGGTCGCCAATGGGCTTGACCAGGTCTGGGCGTGCCAAACGGCCGAGCCACAAAGCTTTCATCAACACGCGGCAAGCAGCGAAGCCGAGCTCACCCTCCAAGGCGTCATCTGCAGGATCGAGGGATCCAGCGGGACAGAATGGAGTGGTGGCATCACGCAACTTTTCACTTTTTAGCTGTGCAACCTCAAGATACAATGCCACGGTCTGACGGGCATAATCCCGCATGTCGAACGCCATGCCCCCTTTCAATCTGCCCATTGCGGCATTAAGATCGGGTTCAGTTGGGTCCTTTGTAGCATCTATCAAAAGGTGGTTCCTGCCTAGCACCCGATATATGTCTTCTGGGGGTTCTATATCAACCAGTCTTGTTAACTTTTCCCAGAAGTCTTTATGAAGGTGGCTGGGGCCGGCCAGCGTCAAGTCGTCGACGTATGTCGAGAGAAGCAACCCGGACTCCTTGAACCAGAAGTTTCCAGGAAACTCTGCGACTTCACGCCCTCCAAGTTCACTAATGAACCCTTTGAGGTGTGCCTCCCAGAGACCGCCAGCGTCAGGATGCCCATAAAGAGCTTTAACGAGCAAAACCACAGGTTTCACGAAACGCTCGCGCCACCACCTTGGCCGGAGCTGAGGCGGGAGTGTGATCCAAGTTTGGTACTTGGACTTCAGCAGTGCTTGCACATAAGCCTTTATAGCGTCCGCTGTTGTGGTGGAATTCCCTGGCAGGGATCCATAAGCGAGACAGTTATTAAGACCTTGTACGCTCGTGGGATTTGCTCCCAACTCTTGGTAAACAGCTGCTGCGCCATGTTCGTCTTTCGCACAGTCTCCGCGATACACAATCCTACCTTTCATCTTCTGGAGGTGTTTCGCGAGTTCGGCGAACTTGACGGATGCTAGCGACATCAACTGCCCGAAATGGACTTTTATACTGGATCGTCGCGCCTCAGCAGCGACTTGATCGTACTCTCGGACTGAATTTAGATCCCAGGCACCGGCTTTCTCCAGGCCTGTGGCTTCAAGTCGAACGGCTTCAAGAGCTTCCGGGGAAGCCAACATTTCGGCACGTGACAAGAGTCTGGTCACCATTGCGGTGATTTCAGGATCCTTCTTCTCTGTGACTTGTCCTAGGGAATGTGCGATGAGATTTTCAACATCAAGAACTTGCTCAAGAATGTTGTGACACTTTTCATCTGACTCAACAGCAACACCTATATCTTCCAAACCGGAGAGAGGGGATATGTGCTTCAACTGCTGTTCACGTTCCCGGTGATCGAGAGGCAATGGCACTTGGACAGGCATCGCAGGCACAACGGGTTGAACTGTTGGATACAGCGCACGGGCAACCGTGAGACACATGCCTTCGGGGTAGAAAGCGGTCTTTGCGGTCTTGTTACCTGCTGCAAGCGAATGTTTATACCCTTTTTCGTGCGGACACTTGAATGCACCTAGTGCGGACGCGAGTGTGCTATTGCTGGTCATGACTTTCCATGGCTTCTTGATGGGATAGCCATTGCTGTCCTTCAGGCCTAGGGCGCAACCATGGAAGGTCGCTGGGGTGAAGACGTGTGCATATTCTCTAAAGAATGCGGAAACATCATCCCTAGCCCAGCTGTCGCAATCCCTTGGCCACTCAAACGAAACACTACCCCCCTTGATGGAGGACAGTCTCTGCGTGACGTCTGAATCTGGAGAACAACTCTCTCGATTCTCTAACTTTTTGCTTCAGTTTCTTTTTGAACTGGCTTCCTAACTTGGCCTTATTAAGGCGTTGCCATGCTGAACCTGATGTACAGGGGATTGCGGCCCAGAGGTTGGGTTTATCACAACCTTCAATCTGCGACTGCAACTGGATTTCTCCTTCATCTGTGCTGAGGTCGATAAACTCTTTAGCCAGCCTAACATGAGGTATGCCAAGACCTTCAAACACGCGACCCATATTGGACTCTGGTGAACATGCGTATTCGAACATCACAGGCAACTTGTCAATACGCGCCTGTTTCTTGCGGGCACGATGATTTCCAACCTCAAACTGCTTGCGCTGTGGAGCTTCAACCTCTGCGCTGCATGGCATGCCGAAAATTGGCAATGTGTTCGGACGACCGTTCTTTGATGCATCGGTGAGAGGTGTCGGCGGTACGGAGTCTAACATCACGGCTGCACCTGTGGTGATAACACAATCGGACTGAATGGGTTTTAACTTGAACACTGTGAACCCGGTCCATGCATCTCCAAGTGAGCGATTGGGTCGGCTACCAAACCAACCATCATGGATGGTGTCTGCTTTGCCCCCCTGAAACACGGCACGAGTGGTGCGAGCTGCAGTAAATCTTTCTGGGGAAACGGGGCAATCCTCGACCTCTTTTGGGGTAAAGAGATTTTGCCTTGGCATGATATGGTATCGGACCAAACAGTTGGCATTTTCTTTGAACACCCAAAAATCTTCACCTTGCGATGTAGCGGCTGTCGCTGGCGCAGTATCGAAAAATGAGCCACCGGGTCTTGAGGGAGCGGGCTCCCCAGCTTCGGCTGCATCAAATTCATGCGCAACATCTTCTGCGCTAACTGCGGGCTTAGGATCCTCTCCATGCTCGGATGCGTGGATTGCTCTAGCTAGCTCCTCATCCCCTTCAGTATGCACAATGGGAATGGGTTCCTTAGATTCATTTTTGGCAGCGCTTTTTGCAGCTGCTTCAGCTCGATCTGCAGAGACAAGTTCGGAGAACCTCTTCTTGCATTCGACACTGTGAATCTTGGAATGACCGGTGCATGCACGGCAACCTGGCGTTTCCTTGAACTTGATGATCCTCTCAACAGTTATGTACACGGATTTTGGTTTGACAGCGGATGGAGTCGGTGGGGCACCAAAGGGCGCCTCTCGCAGGGGCATAGGTGGGGGATCAGACCCTTCTGTCTTGCCACCATGCAATGCTCTATCTGCTGCTGCTGCAATCGGAAAGCTTGGGGTTCCGTCCTCAACGAACAATTCCGGTTCAGGAACATCGTGAACGGAAATGGAACCATCTTTACGGAAGGCTTCATAGTCCATGACTTTGACCACATTACGGTACCGCAACCCCGGATCGATCCTCCAACCCAAAAAGAGCGCAGGCGCCATGTTCGGATCGAGGGTGAGCTTGCCTGGAGTCTTGGTCCTGTACCAAACCAATTGCCCGAAACAGCATCTCTTACCTTGAAACTTTTCTTTGGTGAGGGCTTCCCATTGGGTTTTCCCTGGGCTGAAAGGTGCAGGCCTGTCGAACGACATGGAGAGACATGCAAATGGGTAACTAAACGTATGCAACGAATAGGGCAGCCCTGATTGCATGTGGATGCTGCGGCAGCATTCCTTCTCCTCGCGAATGTCGCGCTCCAGAACGGTGTTGTGTGGCCACCTGTTCGGTAAGCTTGTCTCGGGGACGAGACCGACTTCGTGGGCCGCTCCTTCGAGCTCTCCTGCTGCATCCATTTTTACTAGACATGTTGGCGGCGAATCAGTAGCCCGAAGGCCCATGAAATGACGGAAGTTTTTGACATGCGCTTGCGTGTCCCGCCTACTGACAGGGTAGGCAAGGCGAACGCCTGAGAAAACATCACGTACTACATGGTGAGATTTGATTCCACCGAAACCTACTCCGAGATGTTCATCGCCCATGGCAAGAATCACAGAATCGGTAGCCAACTGCTGAAATGGTGCAGTTGGGACATCGACTTTGTCGTCTGATTTAGCATCCTTTTTGTGCGCTACCCTTGCAGAAGTGGTCTTTGAGATTGAACACACCTTGCAAAACGGGTTCTTAGGGAAATGGGACCTCATGTGCTCAGGAGATTTTGCTTGCTCCTTCAACGCAGTATCATGTGTCGGGTCACCATCTCCGAAGGCGATCAATGGAAGTTCGTCCTCGGGAGGAGGGGCTTCCTCGGCCGCTAGCATGTTCACAGGAACCTGATCTATCTCACCCTCATCTGACGCTTGGCACGAGTCATCGCACAGAGAAACGACATCGTCTTCGGCCGCGCTCATAGCAGCGGCTTCAATCGGCCAGAGGTGAGTTGACGACTCTGCCAACTTGGGTTTTACCACCTCATCATACTGGGGAACGTATTCCACTACCCTAGATGCATTAATGCGCGCAGTGCGGGGCACGTTAATCTTACATCTACTGATGTCCTTTGGGGGAACAAGGTATGGAACATTTTCACGTGGATCCCAAATGAATAGGTGTCCTTGATCCATTACGGTCTTCCCGATGGATTGCGCTGGTGGGCAATCACGGAGGACGTACACCTGCTCTTCAGCAGGTATCACTCGGCTGTCCTCGAACCCTAATGAAGTAGTGCCTTGTTGGGCACCACCCCCAGTCGCAAAACCTACGGGTGTGCTGCTCTCGCGCACGCACTGGATCATGTTGCTATTCAAAGCTTGACGTCCGATCAAGTGTCTCCCTGCGGCAGTATCCCAAAGCCAACTAATGCGATTGTCATCGGAGGCGACGCTTGCCATTGCCGGAATGTGCTGTGCAACAGCTGCACTCGCCTTTGGCGGCGGCGGGGACAACAAACTTTTGGGCTTGGGACCAATGTACTTGTTGGAATCACTGTGGAGAAATGCACACTGCTTGGCCTTGCACGAATTATAGGCATAAAACATGCACGGCATCTTGGCTTTCTCCGCCGCGGTCATAGTGGCTGTCTTACTGATGGCCTTAGACCTAGGAGTAAGGTTATCGTTCGAACCGCCCTTACCTTTACCCTTTGGGGCTGGAGCTGCATTAGCTTTAGGAGGAGGCGGCTTTGGAGCTTTAACCTTCGGCGCAGGGGCTGCCGGAGTCTGCTGGTCAGCAGATTTATCCTTCTTGTTCTTCTTACTTTTCTTGGGCTTGTCTTCGCTGCTTGCTGCGGGCATGGCATTAGAATTATTCCCCTGGGACATAACGGCTGGCTTGATTTGAAGACTTTTGTCAAACTCATCCCTGTTCCGTTTGTCCTGATGGAGCTCCAAGGCTAGGTCAACCTTGGACCACAACCATTCCGGCTTCCTACGGTGGCTGCCGAAAGGGGCTTCCCGTGCCTTTTCTACCTTAGGCTTCAGCGCAGTGCACTTTTCCAGCTCATCCAACAGATGATCAAACAAGGTCGTTTCCCTGGGTTGTTCTGCCACGGGAATTGCGGTCAGCACGTAAACGTACTTCTCCCGAAAGGCATCCAGGTCAGCAAGGGACGGGCCTGCAAGAGACAACTTTAACAAGTTGCGACCTCCTAAGGTTCCGAGCCTACCTCGTTCTAACTGAAAGTGCTTGAAGATAGCACGCAACATGATTCTCCCTACGGGCATCCCACCTGACGAGATTCTCTCTTGTTCAACCATATTCTGAAACAAGAGCCCGAACTTACCTTTGCGGCAGGTCTTAAGGAGCTTTGCAGCTATTTCACGATCTAACCGTGGGAAACGCTTGTCCGCGACGAGTTCTTGCTCGGTGGAGGACATGCATGCTTGGGCCCACTGGTAAACTTCATCTCCGGGGGTCTTCTGGAGTCGACCGATGGCCATCAAAACTTGGTTGATGAAACCTCTAGCCTGACCAGCGTTCTCCGGGGGGGATGGCAACACGAGATCCTTGAGGTCCTTGACGCGAACAACGGATTCCTCATGCGTGGCGTGATCGGTGACGGTCATGCCTACACTAGGATCGGCAGCTTGAGACGGGTCTGCATTGGGGAACTGGCCAGGGCCTCCCCCACCTCCCCCACCACCATTCATGGTGAGGTATGGGCAATCAGTGTCTTCATGGCTGCCGCCGCAAACTCGACATTGTGGGGTATCATCATCTCCATTGGGGTCTGATGATGTGTCGGAGCTTGCTGCCGATGGCGCTTGCGGGGATGACGAGTATAACCCTCCCAACATTGTGATTGGTACTGGTGGAACATGAGTGCCATTGCCAGCTTTCGGCGGAGGCGGCGCCCCAAAAAGGGGAATGGGAGGCGCTGGAGGTGGTGCGGCCGGAGGCGGAGGTGGCGGAGCCACTTGATTAGCAACCAATTGGGAAAGCTGCTGAACCATTTCCGCTAAAGCCGTCACTTGCACTCTCACGTCGGCTTGATCCCTTGGACCGTCTCTACCCAACCCGCTAGTCCTCGACGCGCCGGGGGCTGCGTCTCCAACAGAGGACGCTGCTCCTAGCACTGCCGAATGGCCTACGAGATGTTGACTTGTTGCACCCCCACCAGGGTCCCTTGAATCAGCTGGGGCATCGTGACCAAGTCCTGTACTTTGAACAGAACCACACGGAGGGTCGGGGATAGTACTTGTAAAAGCGTTCCCTTGCGACGATGCGGCAACACCGGAGGTATCTTGTGAACTTGAAACCTGAGGCGCTCCAACCGGCTGATGGGTTCCTGGGGGAACTGTGCCTTGACTTGAGGCTTTAGCCGCGCTTGTTTCCGTAGCTGTTTCGGCTATTGATGCGGCTTTCGGCGGGGACTCTTGCATCGGAACAGGGGTCGCACGAGCTTGTTGGGTGAGCTGCGCAACAACACGTTCGAGATCACCAAGTCGTTGATGCATCACAGAATTTTCCTGGGACAATCCACGAATGGTATGCTCTTGACTGGCAATGGTTTGCTCCCTTTGTAGGATTGCCTGTTGAGCCTCTTGAACAATGCGTTGAACCTCTTGCTGAGCGTCCTGTTGAGTGGCATTAACAACCTGTCGTGCGTTCTCGACATGGCCTAAGGCTTCCTGTCGTGTCTGCTCAATGAGTTGCCTAGCCTGAGCCTCACTTTGTTGTGCTGTTTGAACAGCCTGCTGCGCTTGCGAAGCTAGCTGAGCGGCCTGAACCCTAACGTCTGAAACTTCTCTAACAGCCCTTTCCCTGATCCATCCGGCCTCTTGTCTCGCCTGATCGGCGGCCTGCTGTTGATGCAAGGCGTGATTGGCTGCCTGAGCAGCGAGGTCGGATGCTCGATGAGCTTGCTGCACCGCAGCTCCAGCTATAAATGCCGCAGCGGGTACGTTAGTCATCGGGTCAGGTAATTGCGATCCCTGTGAAGGAAACTGAATGACTGGGGAAGCTTCGGATGATGTCGGTTCTGACACGATCGGACCACTCGGGGGTGATGATGGTCGTGTTTGGGCTGCTCTTTGAGGTGTGGATGTGCGAACTGTGGACATAGCTGCAGGAACCATGGCTAGGTCAGGGTCATCCGGTTCAGAATCCCTATTTGGGGTTGACCTTGAACGGGGTTCTGATGGCGGTGAAAGGCCCGTTGAAGCCATGACACAGCAATGCAACTTTTGCACTCACACGAAGCTAGCTCCACGCGCTTTGAGCAGCGTGTCAAAAGGTGCTACGAGGAGATATCCCTGGATTGGCAGCTGGTTGCGAAACGCTCAAGTGAGCCACTCAAGAAAATACGTTGCGAAACGCTCAAGTGAGCCACTCAAGAAAATACGCCCTGCTGCTTTGCACCTGATGAATTCTGTATTTGTAATTGTACTTGTAGATTGATTGATCCGCACTGCCGCACTATGGTGCTTTATCGAGAGATGTTGCCAAGCTGTATTGAGAATTTGTCTGCAAATCGGAAGCTTGTAATTGCAAAAGCTGTACCGCGCAAAGCGACGGTTTTAACGGCTCGCAGCAATAACTACCGAAGTACCCGGCTGGCGGGTAGCTGAGATGCAGATCGGTGAATTTCTTCGAGGTATTGCGATGGATGCAAGCCTCGCGCCGCCGGAATAAATTGTCTGTTCCGGGATTCAATGAACTCACCGAGGTTCTCAAGCGCGTTGCCAAAACCTCCCGGACCGAAGTGCGGATAATTGCGGAACGCCGCGATGCCTGTCTTTTGAGCTTCACGGACAATCGATGCTGTATCGTCAATAAGGGCGTGTACGCCCAGCCCTTGCAGGGCGTCTGCTTTGCCTCCCCTTCCCAACCGTTCGTGAACGATTTTTATCGCAGAAAAAGTGAGTCCAGATGTTGTCCGCGCGTGCTCCAGGGCGACCTGAAATTCGCGGCGGCGATACTCGCTTGCAGCCCTGCCCACGAAGGATAGCACTATAAAATTTATAGGTGCGTAGTCCGCTGCAAACTGAACGAGATGTCGGATCACTTCCGGGTTGAGGTGGGGTCCCTGCTGCCCAACGTCAAGAACTCCGTGCCAGTCAAGAGCAACAACCTTGGGCGGCACCGGCCTTCCAGGCGGAGGTGGTGGCGGCGGGGGCGCAGGCGGTGCCCTCCTTGGTGGCGAGCGGAATCGCGTGCCAGCTTCGGGAGTTGCAGCGCTAGCAGCAGCTGCTTGAACGACCTGCGGAGGTGGCGGCTTGACGATGTACCCGAATTGTGGCGGGTTTGAGCTCGATTTGCTTCTGGGTTCGGCCTTGTTCAAGCCTCGCGGAGGTGCCTTGTACCCGAATGCACTCTGAGTCCGAACCGGAGATCTGGCCCTTGGCGGTGACTTCCTCGGGATGTCTGCCTTTGCAGGCGCTGGATAAACTGCCTTGGGGACCTCCTTGGGCAACGGTGGCTTGCTGCCGAAGATGACCTTGGGAGCGGCCTTTGGGGGCGGCGGTTGAACTGCCCCGATTCTTCGGCTGTGAAGCGCGATGGGCTCGGAGTGAGTCGGCGCCTCGTAAACGCGCCGAGGCACGTATGCTGACCTGCCCGTCCTGATGGACTCCAAGTTTTGCGGTGGGTCCTCGTCCGAGCTGTAGGCGTCGAGGCGGAAGGTTTCCGCAGGCGCCGGGCGGCGGTCAGGAGACCGTGAGCGTGAGCTCGTGGAGGACCTCCTTGGCGGGTCCCTCCACGTCTCGTCAGCGAGGAGGTAAGGATCGGCTTGGCGAAGTTGCCCAGACGTCCGTTGCGCTCGCCGACGAGGAGCCGCTTCACGTGGTTGTGATGCCTCCCGCACCAATACCCAGGTACCGTGTTCGTCAAACCTCGTCACAGGGTAAATGCTATTCTGCGGAGCCAAAACGATGGGCCGAGTGGCTAGGGAAGTTCTGGATGGCCTTCCCTCCCGCGCAAGCGCGGGTTCAACACTATGGGCCCGTGGTTCCACAGGGGCAGCAGCAGTTGGTCCTCGTCTCGGTGATGTTGATGGAGACCTCGACCTTCTTGGCGATGGGGACCTCGATCTTTGTGTTGATCGCTCCCTGCTGCTCTCCCGCCGCGTTTCCGCAGCTTTAGCGTATACCCCGCGAAGAGTTGACTTTGCGGCTTGTCTTTCCTCTGCAGATGGCCGAATGCGAGGCAAAGGAGTGCGCGAATCTTGCAACCAGGAGGAAGCTGATGGAGGCGTCGGAGGACGAAGCCAGTCCGCTGCACTGCTCGATGCTCCCGCCGCGCCTGAGGCTGCGGCTTGATCCTGAGATGGCACACCCTGCGGCAAGACCACTCCTGTGGTTTCAACCAATGCGAGACGCTGCTGATAAGCGTTGTCCGCGGCCTGGATCACGTCGAAGGCTTCTTGGTCAAAATTCCACAGGTGCCAACTATCCAGTGACTCACGCCAGGAGAAGAGCGCCTCGACCTGTTGCTTCGAGGCGTCCGCAAATCTGACCCACCGGAATCGTCTGTTCTGCCGCTTGTACTCGTCGACGACGATCTGTTGCAGAGTGTTGTACAATCGGGCACGCGGCCCTTTCCCACCGCGTGTGCCGCGGTGAGGGCCGACTTCCATGTGCGACCAACAGGTCGCAGTCACGGAAGGGTTTGTTTACCCGAAAAGCGTTACGGCTGATAACCACTCAAAGGAGAGGGAAACACAGTTTTGTCAACAACGGGGGAACCCGGGACCTTAAAAGGAACGAACCCCTCCGTGACTGCGACCTCTCCCTTAACCTTGGGGCTAGCGCGGTGCAACGCGCTGTTTTCAGCACTTGAGCCAAAACAGTGATTGGATCATGCTTTGGCAACCACTTGAATGTACAACATGCAACTGACTACATGAGAACCTACCTCATGTACCTCTGGGCCATAAATGTCATCGTGATAATTGACTTCCCCACTGTCAATCTGCATTCCCGACTCGAGCTCGCGTCAAAATCCCGCTCAACTTCTTCATATTGCTCTGCCATGAAGATTCCCTTCGCCCTATCAAAACAGATGAGCGTCTTCCGCGAGATTGCTTATCAAAGGTAGACTTTCCAAGAAGCTTCCTGTTTGCTGAAGGAGCTGCAACCCCCCTCATGATTCTGTGTGAATTATAATATCCAACCTGAAATAAGGCGGTTGCGGGGGCTATTCCCCACATAAACCCACCATTTGGGGTGAGGTCGTGTGAGGTCGATACAATTCACCCAGATGATTGCCAGCATGCCATCCCCATGATCTTCGTTCTGTCCAAGTCCTGATATCACAGGCTTTGCGGCAACCCAAGCCACACTTTCCCGCAAGCCCAAGAGCGAAAATCAGGGAAATCGTAGTTTGCTGCTTGTCTGCTCCCTGGACAACTCCCCAACAAGTTGGTTGAAACGGGAAGCCTTGGCAATTCTCTCCAGCCGCAATTCTCGCAGTCCTTGCTGCCGGCGCCATGTCCAAGCAAGCCATGTTCCACATGCTTCCAACTTAGGTGATGAAACTGCAAGAGACCTCCTCGGAACCGGGTGGCAACAGCCACGGCTACAGCCACGGCTACGGTAGCAGCAAAAGAAGACGCAAGCAACCAGAGGCGACTGGGGAGGTTGGGTTGAACGTCCTGTTGTGTGTTTAAACACCCAAAACGGTTTCCCTCTATGTGCTTAAGCCCCTTGGAAAAATAAAACATATGTCCAGTAGTGATAGATTCACTTTAAAACCACCAGGGGAAAAGAACAATATTTATAAGATGACACATCTGCAATGTCCACAATTCCAACACCTGAAGTCAGAAATCCTGAGCAAATGGAGGTTCAGTCCCATACAAACCCAATGGTGCCTCAAAGAAATATCCTCAAACAAATGGGCAGGTTCCCCCCCCTCTATTTTACAGACAAATCGCAGACCCTAGAGTATTTTCCATGGATTTTGGCCCTCAAGACAGGTGGTTTCCCTTAAAGCGCCCCTGCGGAATTGGTCGCTCTGGGTTCTCCATTGGATGGCCCGGGGCATTGGAGGGGTCATGATCATATCCCTCGGTTGCGAAATCCGCTCCCCTGCTAAAAGCGGAACCTTTTGTGGCTTAATACGGAAAGCCCGTTAGTTGGCAAGAAGTTAAAGTCCTAACATCCCTTGGCAACATGCAACAAAAATCCCTTCAAATACAGGTCAACAGGTCAACCCATCGGCAAAAAATCCGAGGCTGCTAACCCTTCAAGGAACCGTGCCAAGTAATTACACACTTTGAGGAAAGCACCAAAGAATTTAAGAGGGTTGATTTGAACTTCGGCAGTGTCATATTGTTAAGGACGTCCACCCCCCCCCCGATCCCCTTACCTCAGAAAAGCGACGAAGGTCACGTCACGTGCCGAGGCGCCAGGAGCTCCCGCCGCGTCTTCTCCAATTGCCTCAGCTTTGCGGAGAGCTCCGCGATCTGAGCGTCCACCTCCTCGTCGGCCTCCGAGGGGGGGTGGGGGTGGTGGGGTGGTGGGGGGGGTGTGGAGGGGGGGTGGGGCGAATTGAACAACACGCACTCAGTTGCCCCAAAGAAATGGAAACAAAAGGTTATAACTTATAACCTTTTGGAACCTTGGCTAGAAAAAGACCAAATCTGGACAACCAAAAGGTAAAAAGGTCGATTCGCTTTGGGCAACCGAGCTCAGCTTATTGTCCTCCGATCTTGTAACTCCATTGATAGAACCCAACTTGTCATAGTCTGCACCTATAGGAGGTCAACGGAAGTAGGATTTGTGTCGTGACAATTGAAGGTCTGAGGGATCAAGGCATATCCTCCTGACTCAAGACTGTACCTACAACCCGAATTCCCGACCCAGTGGAGGTTACTTGCAGCTCCCATCTGGAGTGTCTGGGTGTGGAACCAAACGAATGGCCCCTGTTTTGTACTTACCGGCCGGGTGATCCGCCTTCTCATAATCGGGTCTCTCCTAAAAAAACGTCAAGCAAATACACTGTCAAGCAAATTGGGGCTCGACGAAACTGAACGTGCTGCCTGCAAATTTCATGGCTGTGCATCCAACACAAATCGAGTGTGAAAACCCCTATCGACCTTCAGAACCGTCTGTGTGCTTCAGGTGCTACCAAAAGCAACATATTGACCATGACTCTTTCCCTGCCAAACCGACCGGAAAAGATCAAACGACAAATTCGAATGGGCACCTCATTGTGAAAGTAACTCAACCAACCCCTGCCAAAGCAAATAGAACAAAGGAGGCATGGTTGTAGAAATGGGAAAGGCCTAGGCATGGTGACTTCAAAGGGCGGTTCCCTTAGCGAGCAAACGAATGCAACCTAACACCCGGACTTTCCGTACACCAATGCTCAAAATTACGGACACCGGCGGTGAACGAACATGAGGCTCCCAATTGTGCGGAACTTTTATATGCCACGTCTTGTAGGTTACACATACGGCTCCTTGTGAAAGCATGCCTTCTCCAACCCCAAACACTCTCGTTTTCCTGAGGAGCTTTGCCACACGTCGGGCAAATTGCAGTCATGGCCAAAACGGACATGAGTAAAGAAGCTTCATGTTGGGTTTTTGCTTGTTCCCCCCCCAACCAAAAAACACAAAACTCGTGATAGTTTTCCACACCATCAAATCCTGAGCCTCCCTGGCTTCAACCGCCCTTAGAATCATGGTTAGCCCTATTTCGATAATCAGCCTGATGGGGGCTTCTGCTGGACGCGCTTCCCTACAATATCACCCCATCACCCCAGGATATGCAAAGCAAATGATGTGTTCAACCCAAACATGGACATCTAGTGGACAAACCCTACCCAGGGGAAACTCGCACTAAATGCAAAATACAAGTGGTTTTTCTGCAATCCAAACGATTCATATAAACCAAACATGGACATATGCCCAAAAAACCAAAACAGACATGATTTATACCAACCACACATCAAAATGTCCTGAGAATACCCAGGGGACGCACGTTGGCACGGGCGCTTGGCCTCCAGCAGCTGCTTCTCCTGTGCGCGGAGCCGTGCCAGCTGCGCAGCCGCCTGGGATTCGGAACGTCTTCGGCTCCAACGTCGCTGCTGCGCAAGGCTCGGAGTGGATCTAGGTCCTCCAGTAGGGGGGGGGGGGTAGGTTTCAAATACCAAGGTTTTTCTTTGTGTGTTGTTTTTAGGGGTCCTATGCTAGGTCCTCCAGTAGAGAGGTTAGTAGTTAGAATAAGTTGGTACCGTTACTTTTTTCTGTAGTCTATTTTAGTGGAACCCTCCCCCAAATAAGAAACGGTAAAAGGGCACTACTGGGGGACCTAGAATATTTTCTTGTGCGCTCAAAAATGGGGGGCAGGGGGTTCTGGTGAGTTTGAAAGGCAACAACATGTCGAGATGGCAGCCAAAACGAAGGGGCCTGGTCTGTTTTGCCGTTTTTTGTTTTGTTTTCAATTCTCAAGTGGGAAGGGAAACAACGTTATTGTAGCCAAAAAAGCCTCAGGAACAGGAACGAGTAAAGCAAAGCAGCTCAACACACCAAAGGCTCCTAGTATGGTACCAGTGGGGGGTTCCTACTTTTGAGAAAAAAAATGGATTTCTGTGGGAAAGGATGGGGATGATTGAAAAAGCCCACTGGAACACCAAGTCCGGGCACACGGGGGTCTTTCCTGAGATGTTCCGGGGATTTGATTTTTTTTTATTTATTGTTTTTTATTATTTTTATGTAAAGAGGAAGCCCCACCAAAGAAAACTCGGCGGAGTTTTCCGCATTGCACCTCGTGACCAAAACTCCGCCGACCCCATGTGCATGGCAAACAGGGGGGGCGATCGATCCGTGCCATGGAGAAGCCGAAAAGAAAACAGGACCCGAAGTGAAGGCGGGAAATCCGAACCATACGGGGCCTATGCACTAAGCAACAAGAATCCAGCGCCTCTTTTTTTTTTTTTGGGGGGGGGGAGGCGAATGGCTCCCTCTTGCACTGAGGACTAAGTGGGGCAACTTGGGGAAGTTATGACTATTTCCTGCTTGTACACGGATATAACATGATATAACTTGGGTAACCAGGGTTTTGTTTGCCCTTACAATGGCTCTCCACCTACTTCTAAGTGGTCTGAACCTTCCAGGAACATGTAGGGCCCCCAAAACGTTGGGATTCCTGTTGCCTTCTTTTTCAGATACCAAAAGCGGGTCTGAAGTCCTTATCAAGAATCCCTCCAAGTGTCCTGTTTTGGGGGGACCCCCAAACTGTGATTCAACAAACAGTTTTTCCCTTGGTTTCCCTTCCAACGAAACCAAAAAAAGGTGAGGGGGGGGGAGCAAAATGCATTTCTGGGCTGCCCTCACATCCCCCGCTACAAGTTTAACTTTTAGTGGGTTAAGGGATTTGAAACCACCACTAAACACTAAAAGGCTACAAAGCTAAGGAACCGGATGGCTGGGAGCCACCAAGTTCTCGGTTTTCCCGTGGTTTTCCCTTGAACACCTCCAACACTTCCATTTGGTTACGACCAAATAAGAAAAATCATAAACAAACATATATTTCCAGCAGTGAAATCGAGTCCCTTTGAAACCAACAGGGGAAAGTAACAAGTATTCATTTCAAGCAACTGGAAGAACACCGCCGGGGGAAACGAACCGCCCGCCGATGCGCCGATGCGTCGATGCGTCGATCTCTTCGCCTCGGAGGCGGGGAAGGCCACGTCCCGCAGCCGGCCCTTGGACTTGGCCTCCGCCTCGTCCAAGAGGCCCAAGAGCACCTCCGAAGCTCCGAAACCCTTTGCGCCAATTGAGCGTTGGTTTTTATTCCCTACAAACTTGCTTGGACATTATTCAAGCTTCCGCGGACTCTTCCGCATCCTTGCCGCGGGCCTAAGAGGTCTCTTCCGCGAACTTCCGCGGCACATGTGTTTCATTGTTTGCTTCCGCAAACCTTCCGCGGGGCATGGTTTACAAGTTTTGCTTCCGCGAGCATTGGCGCAGAAAGGAAAGTCATTTTAAGTGAGGTAGTGTTCCGCCGCAGCTTGTGTAGGCTTGGGCTCCATTGGGCTACCCATGCTACTTGGCCGCTTGCCTGCAAACACGGGGCCACCCTTCCGCGGAGCTTCCGCGAAGCTTCCGCAAACCTTCCGCGAAGTACGCCGGCTGTTTTGGCCTTCTTGGCTGCTGTTGGCATCTGCTCTTCGAGTAAGCGTTACGTTTCTTGTACGCAGCAACACCTTTTCTTCTACTGGAATTGCTTCTCCGAGCTTTTCCATGCACGCACTGAAACATTTAGTTGTATATCAGCCACCAAGCTTCCGCAAACCTTCCGCGAACAAATCTCTTCCGCGAGCCTTCCGCATGCTTCCGCGCGTGTGGCGCGGCGCACATTTTCAATAATAATGTCCCTCTCCCCACTAAATTAGCTTGCGGGTAAAAAAAAGCCGCTCAATTGGCAAAATGGGCTGAGTTCCTGCGAATTCGTTCTTACCCTTGAAGTAATCCGTACGGTTTTCGAGCGTTCCAGGGGAGTCATTCACCTTACAAACGTCGTTCAGCGGAATCCCGCTGAATAACCTTGAGGGAAACCCCTTGGACCTTGAGGCAATTCACCAGAAAGCCTTCGGTTGCGATATCTGCTCTGCTAAAAGTGAATAACTTTTAGTGGTTTAATACGGAAAACCCACTAGTTGGCAAACCTCCGACAAACGTCGTTCAGCGGAAACCCCTTGACCTTGAGGCAATTCACCTTAGCCTTAGGCCGACTGGGCGAGTTTGTGCGAATTCATTCACCTTCCCCTACTCCGTACGTTTTTCTAGGGGTAAGGTACCCCATTCCTTCCAGGCATCCTTCTTTCTAAAAAACCACCCAAAACCCTGGGGAAACAGCACCTCCCAAACGTTGGGACTACGCCTAGGTCCTCCAGTTTGGGTGGTTAGAATATAAGTTGGTACACGTTGTTTTCTTCAGTTAGGTCTATTTTTGTAGAACCCTCCCAACCAGAAAAGTTGGTCAGAAAGGGCACAACTGGGGGCCCTAGATGCCTATTTGTCGAATGCATGGCCAAACGTTCGTAATTCACCGGAAGCCTCTTGGGCCTTGAGGCAATTCACCTTACCCCTGGTTAACCCCTAGCAATGGAGGGATAGCATAGGTGTCTGGGTTTGCGGAGGAATTCACCGAAAGAGTAGAGTTGACCCTGATTAGTCCCAACCCCACTGGTACTTGCACCTGAGAATCTGGACAGCAGAGTAATTCACCTTATCACTCTTGGCGGGTAAGTCATTCACCTTAGCCCCAACACCTGCTGTTTGGAGCTGGGAATTCGGACATGGAAACAACAAGCTCGTGCCCCGCCAGTCACTCGTACTCCGAATTGCTCAGTGTCTTTGTTTTTAGGGATGCTGTTTTGTGTATACCTTTAGATTTCAGCCCCGGCTAATACCGCCGGCTAATACTCAAAATGTTTGTTCTCATTTTTGTCAGGACAAAGTTCGTATGTGCTAAAGCCGGTTGCGACGAAGCTCTCATAGATGCAGAAGCTTAGCTTCACTCCGAGTTAAAATCCAGCCCCGCAGAACCCGTTGCGTTCTAGTGCTCCTCGAATCCCACATTTGAGGGCAACCGCAAGGTTAGTCAATTCAAAATTTGGGTCTCATGAGTGCCCCCCCCGCCCACAAAGGTCGGTTTCCTTTTGGCTTTCCGTCAAACCAACGCCCAAAAACGGGTCGCTTTTTCGGAGCCTGACATCGGTAGCTCTGGGCTGCGATGCTGTCGGTCACCACTGGCCTCACATCGCAGGAGTGGACAGCCTGGTTTCCCGTGGCGGGGGGTGCTGGGGGGTGCATTCTGTTAACCGCAGAATCAGCACGGGTTGTCAGCTCTTGCCACATCTGCTTGCTCTGACTAAGTGTTGGTTTTGCCTGACTTGGCCTTAAGGCTTAAAATAGGCTTAAAATGGGAACGCGCTCTTTTGAATAGACCACCAGATGCACCCCCTCCCCGCCACCCTGCCCCCCCACTCTGCCCCTCCCTCTTGAAGGGACACCAAAGGGCCACCGCGCAATCTGGAATGGCTTTCTAGGCTAACAAAGTGGGTCGTTTGATTTTTCAAAGGGTCAAGAACCTCTCCGATCCAAACAGAGGTCTAGAGTCTAGCGGACCTTCTCTTGTATCCTCAATCAGGGTTTTGAGAACCAAACTCATTTGCTTCTTTCATATGGCCATGGGTCAAAACCCCGTGCCCCCAGTGAACATCCCAATCCCCACTAAAAAAGACTAAAATGGTTGGTGAATTCACCTATCCCAAAATGGTACCATTGGTTTTGAACCATGGCCATATGAGAAGAAGAAGTCTCCCCAACCTTTGAAGAGCCTGCAAGCTGACCTGTTGACCCGGCTGTCGCTAGGGAAAACCACAAATTCGATTGCCCAAAATCAAACAAACATACTTCATGACAGGGCTTCCCAGACTGCCCCAAAGGAAACCCGCCGGAAAGTGGCCAAAGAGGTGGGACAAACGGGCTGAACAGGGAAGGCGAGGAACCCTCAAGTGGGAAAACGCGAAGCTCGATTGTTCCCCTCTGAACCCCAATTCCCCACCACTCTGAGCAGTCAGCCTCTCACCGGCCAGCGTGAGGCGGTCGTAGAAGTGACTGGCAAAGTGCCCGCGTTGGCAAACCAACCAACTCAACCAAACCGAAGAAACCCACCAAACCTCACAAAGCACACAAACCCAAGGCAAGAAAAACCATGAAACAACCAGACCACACACAAACCCAAATCAACAAACCAACCAATCAAACCATCGCACAAAGCCAATCCTACAACGCGCGCTCTGTCCAGGAGGCACGTTCTTCGGATTTGTTGCCCCAAGCTTTGCTCAAGATCCCTGTTGCCACATTGACATGTGGGTGTGTCTCCAAATTTAACAGCTGGGGTTACGCAGGTTTAGGCTTTGTTTCCATTTACCAAGCTGCCATTTTAGCACATGTTCTTGACCCACAGCCATGTCCTCCACAGTCTCCGCCTATATCCTTCCTTTCACGTCCATTTGCTTTTTCTTGCGCCAACGCCTGACATATCTACCGGTCGCGACAGTCGATTTACACGCAAAGTAGGTTCATAGTTATCGTGCTGGATTAAAATACAAACACATGGGCCAACAAGTAGGCTCCACTCATGCGAGTTGCTTTCGCACATGCGCAAGCGGTGTTCACTGTGACCGACAAATGAGATGTCAACTACTCTACCTGCTAGTCGGCAAAGCAACGTCTTTGCGCTTCTCCTCCCTACAAGCAGACAAGACAGCACATAACGAGTCTAAACATGTGACCAACAGTACGTGATACGAACAAAGGCTAGGTGAGCAGTGCTTTCTTGTGGTTCGGTGCTCATACACAGCTGGAGCAGACGATGGGGGCCTTCAAGGGACCCCCGCGGCTTTTGCGAGAGGCTTCGCGAGTCTTCCTGGCAGCATGTCACACAAGTGCCTTCGCGAAGCTTTTGGGACTGCCCCCCGAAGCTAAAGTTCTTCATCATGAATAAGAAACTCTGCTCGGCTATCAAAGATCCGTGAATTGATCACAGATTCCTCAGCTGCAAACA